>VMDR010008881.1:0-35114 GCA_007922815.1 Macrotus californicus
CTTCCCGCAGAGACTTCATTCTCCTCTGACTGCCCCTGTCCTTGGAGGATTGCCTGTGTCACTCTCTTACCCTTCTTAATTTTTCATCCTTCAATGTCTTGTCTACTCTTTAATTACTTTCTTATATCTTTGTCACCACCCCCAACCCCTCCCCGACTATACTCTATACCTAATATCCTGACCAACTTGTTGTTTCCCCCAAAAATGCTTTTTGCACATAAGTCCCTGACTGATCCCTATGATCTCAAAAGTCTTCTAAGACATCTACTTGGTTCTTTCCTATGCAACCTTCAGGATTTGTGTCTGGCATACCCCACTCCGGCAAGTCTTCTTGTACAACCAACCCAGGCTCTTTAAGAGAGCCATTCAGAATGCAGGCCAAGCCAAAGTAGGACTCCTGAACCAGGAAGGACCACTCTCCTCTTCCACAGCCTTGCTGTATATTCATTTCCACTTGATGCACTTGCAGCATTCCCAGAAAGCTTCCTACTGTTCTGGCTCTGCTTCCAAGATGCATGCTGTGACACAGGGAGTTCTGTGTCAACTCACAATTAACTAACTACTCTACTTAAGCTAATCTTGGCCTAATTAATGGCTGCTGAAGCCATCAGTGCTGATAAAGCAGTACTGTTCCTGCTCAGGGAGTTCTGCTTGCTCCAGATTAACCATGTCAGAACGAGGAGGTGGCACCCACCCAGCTTCCACTAGAGCCTGGGGATTTCTCAGTTCAATCACAGGGGCTTGAGTACGAAGATGAATTAACATTTTCTAGCCTTCTGGGACTCTTGGGAAGTAAGTGCTGGGTCCCAGCTCCGGTCCTCACATAGAGGTACCTTCAGGAATCTGCCACGTGCAGGGAACTATTTACCAGGCAAATTTGCTGACACTTAGTAAAGCTGACATTTTATTGGCAAAATTTTTTCCAACTTTTCTATTCATTTCCTTTAAGGATTAAGGTAACATAAGTATACAGTTTAAAGATACATATAAAATTAAACTTTCCCATTAATAAAGTATTACATGTCAATCAAAGAAGATTTAGAAAATACCAAAGAGTAAAAAGAAATACCCCCTACTAAAGGCAACCTCTAAAACAATGTTGATACATTTCCCTCCAGTCTTTTTCTATACAGTTATTTTTATTCTCAATGTTTGCATAGTTTCTACCATTCTGTATATACAATTTTGAATCTTGATTTTTAAAATTAATATTTGCTAAGGGACTCTTTGTCTGCTATGGGTATCAATATGCATCTTAAATATAACATAATAAGCTCACATTGAACATTTACTGTGGCCCATAGTAGGTATTACCATGTTATAAACTTTTTCAGACTCGAACCCACACACCAATCCTGTAAGGTAGAGACCCATTTACCGACTCAGGACGGTGGGCTCGGAGCAATGCAATAAGCCACCCAAATTTATAGGGCTGGGAAACAGTGAGGCACAGGTGGAATTCTGACCTTCTAGGTCTCCATGCCTATTTTCTTAACTCCAAAGAATGTCATGGTCTAAAAACACTTTGAGACAATTTTCTATTTTCATGCACATGTGAGAGAAAATCCTAAAATATCTATTTACAGCTCAAGCATTGTTGGGATTTGCTTTGTCTTCCTGATAGGTAATTTTCAATCAACATTCCATGTGACAGAAGCCAAACAGAAGGGAGCTGTATGGATTTCTCTGTGTCATCAATTGAAACCTCACCCTCTAATTTTATTATTTCCCTAACTGTATTATTAGGAAAGTATGAGCCTAATGGCTATTGATATAAAAGAGCTGGGGAACAGGTTTAATTTGAATGCTAATTCTGCCACTTGCTATTTCCGTAGCCTCGAGCAAATTACACACACCCTCAGTTTTCTCATCCACAGAACAGGAATAATAATGCATGCCCATCTTGCAAAAAATAATTGCTTTGAGTCTTCAATGAGGATAAGTCAATAGATATAAGCATGTCATGCTGATCTTGATAATTAGCAGAGTTCTGTAAATGGTAGATACTTTAGGTAAGGCTCCACACATGTAGGTATTAGACTTCCTGATGGTATGTAATTATCATTCATTCAGTTATGTCTTTGAGCTATTCTAAGCCAGTCTGTGAACTAAGTGAGAGAGACGGGAAGATGAAAAATTTTGACTCATCCCTGCAGGTCTCTCTATGTCTTCTGAGAGGTCCAGATACTCCTGCCTAAAAGGAGGAGGCTTGAGAGAAAAGAAGCCACAGGACAGTGCAGTGGTTTCTACCCATTTGCTGGTTTCTCCAGTCCCGGTCAACTTAATGGACCAAGAGAAGAAGGTGCCCCACCAGCCCAGTGTAGCTCCACACAATGGTGGTACCGGATGATGCATTTGTGATTTATACTAGTCACAACTCAAGTTGTTGGTTTACCCAAGAAGATTCTGAAAATGTTGGCCCCTTTACACATGGATCAAATTCTTTTCTTCCTCAACTCCTTCTTTGTTGTATGAATGCCTCCCTGCTTGAACCTGCTTCCAAAATGGATCTGGACAGAACAGAGTTTGCTTGTCTCTAGTTATGGTTGATTTCATTAACATAGGGATGGGTTCCTTATTTCAGCATCATTATCATGGGGTGGTTCTTGTCATGGTGGTGTATCATAGGATACAGCTTTATTATAGCTGTACGTCCTGCTTTATTTGGGCAAATTAGCTGATCTTACTTCTGGGATGATAAGAGTATAAACATAGAATAGTTCCTCATCCTTATTTTCTGATACCCCTTCTGCCTACATGCTTTTTTTCTACATTTGCTTATGTATTTTATTCTACTTCCATCAATACTGATATTTTTTCCTCATCTGATATAAAACATTTCCCTTGTGATAAATACTGCCTGTGAAGTTCACCAAGTAAGAGGGGAGACAGACAAAATCGAATGCAGACAATGTCATCAGGTAAAACAATCTTACCTCTGAAGAGTATGCACAAGGTAGAGTAGTGGCAGAGTGGGGTGGTCGATTACGCTGAGAGCAATCAGGAAAGGCTTCTTAGGGAGGTAAAAGTTGGGTTACCTTTAAGATTCAGTACAAGACTGTCAGATGTTCTCGAAACCACCACCACCAAGAAAAAGACCATAACGTGCAAAGACACAGAGACCTGAACCATCACAATGAACTGAGTAACTGTCAGGTTCCTGAATGTGTCCAGGACACAGGGAGTGCAGGGTTGATGGGTGGGACATGAGAATGGGAAAAACTGGTGCACATTCCGATCAGCAAAGGCTGTAGAACTCTCTAGGGCTCCAAACCGTAGATCTGAGAGCCATTAAGTATTAAACACGCAAAACAAAATCTTGTAATTAAAATAGCAATCATTCAGTGAGCCCAAAACAATGTGGCAGGCATGGTGCTGAGCAGTTTACATACATTTCATGCTAGGGATTAAAGGGGAGTTTTTTGTTTGTTTTTTTGTTTGTTTGTTTTGGATGCCTGACTTTATTATATATTCAAACTTCCTATATGGTTAGGTCAGTTTTTAGAATGACATGTCTTTTATTGAAAATATTATGTAATTAACACAGTCCAATATCTTTTATAGTAGATTATCCCTGTTGCTCTAGCATTTTCTTTTTTAATCATTTTTCATTGCTGTTCAAATACAGTTGTCTCCATTTTCCTACCACCACTTTCTCCGGCCGCCCCCCCACCTCCCACCTCCGACCCTCCATCCTCCCCCTCTTTGGCTCTGTCCATGGGTCCTTTATACCTGTTCTAAAGGGGAGTTTCTCTTTACACCATCTGGTATTACACCTAGGGGCCTGGGAATGTCTGGATCCTGCCTAGGAAATCATCCCAATCCTACCCAATTTTTTTTTTTGTGTGTGTGAGCATAATACATGATAGTAAAATAGGCAGAATTTAAATCCAAGCCTGTCATACTCCAAAGCCTGTACATTTTACATTTCACCACATTTTACAATGATTGCTGGTGATTGGATGGAGAAAAGCTTGGAGGAGATAAAAAGGGAAGAAGAGTATTGCATTAGTCAAGGTAAAAAGGATCTGAATTAAAGAAATGGCCACAGGGAGGAAGAAGGGAACAAATTACAGAGATATTTAGGAGACAGAATGAGTGGGAGTTATGAATCGAAAGTGAAGAGTGAGCAGAAGGTGGGGGTGAGGAAAGTCTCTTCTGTTGACTCTGAGCTCTCTGTCCAGCTCACTTTCAGCTCTTCCCATCCAGAACCTCAGTGTATTTCATCTTGAAACTTTTTGAAAACTTCATCCAAATGCCAGGACACCCACTGCTTTCCAGCCCTCCTCCGTAACTACTGCAATCCCTGAGATGATTTAAGGGCTCCCGCTCACGCTTCTCATCACCTTTGATTTACCAGCCACCTTCCTGATTCTTCACTAACCATTCTTCAGGACACAGCGTCTGCTCTGCCACTTCCAGTCCACCCATCTGAGTGCTGAACTCCTGTGGCACTGTTCACAGAGTGATGCTGAACTGATTTTTACTTTACCTCGAATCTTCCATTCCTGGCACAGTATCTGGCATGTAAAAGGCAGATGAATAAATGAATTTTGCACCTGAGTTTTGTCAGCTTCTGTTTCCTCATCTATAAAAAGGAGGTGAGAAGTCCTACCAGTGCATGGTTCTGAGGATAAAATATCATTTAAGAAGGTAACAGTGTCTTGCAGGTTGAACTGTGCAATGCACATGGAAGGAAGTGTTGTTTTCTCATCATTGTGTATGATGGTTCATTGTGTGTGTCCACCTGACTGGGTCATGGGTGTCTGGATATTTGGTCAAACATTATTCTGGGTGTGTTTGTGAGGGTGTTTGTGGATGAAATTAACATTTGAATCAGTGGACGGTGGACGGAATAAAGCAGCCCTGCCCAATGTGAGTGGACCCCATCCAACCACTGAAGTCCTGAATAAATCAAAGGGCTGACCCTCCCACAAGTGGAAGAAAACTCCTCCTGCCTAACTGCCTTTGAGCTGGGACACCAGCTCTTTTCTTGCATTGAGACTGGAACTAGAAGATGGACCCTTCTTGGGTCCTGAGTCTGCAGCTTTCAGACTAGAACTTCAGCCTCAGACTGGAACTACACCATCAGCTTTCTTGGGCCTCCAGCTTGTCCACTGCAGATCTTGGGACTAGTCAACCTCCGCAGTCAATGAGCCAATTCCTATTGCTTCTCTTTCTTTAGAGAACACCGACTAATAATACAACGTAGTTATTCCTGACGCTAACATTCAGAAATTCTTTTCTCCTGGGAAGCTCCCACTTAGATCCAGGCCATGGTGAACAGAATGAGAAACTGTTCTAGGGGAGTGGTCAGGGAGAAGGTACAGGCACTGGAATGGACTGGGCATGTGGGAAATGGGCAGGGGAGAACAGGAAGGCCAGGGCACAGTCTGAATTTCTACTGAGCAAGAAACCTCAGCCCTGTCCTCCAAACCAGGGCAGTCCCTATGGCTGGAAGATCACCTGCTGGAATGAGGCATGGCCAACCACACAAAGATAGACCACAGGGCCACAATCTGAGGTTCAAGTTTGCCACTCTGTGTTGTGATGTATCAGGACACACTCTGGTTATTTCAGGAATCATCATAGAATGTGGGGTGAACAATAAAACAGCCGGTGAGTTACACAGTGATTGGGCATCTCAAGTTTCCAGGAAAATCATGAAAAGGTCCAGAGATGCAGGGTGAATTTTGTCAAGTGGTTCACCATGAAAGCGATAAGAGAGGTTGGAATATTGGGGCCTGTTTTTAACTGGTAGCTCCTGCCTGGTATGGTAGCAGCAGGATATAGCGTCTTAAAGAAGTGAAGCAAACTAAAGACTAAAGAAAAGTCTTTTCATTTCTTCATTTAAACACACTGAAGCTAACCATCCACTTTCCAAAGGAATTTCTCTCTAGAAACCTGTGCAGGAATAGCCTTGGACTTGAGCTGGAAGCCAGTGCTTCTAACACAGCTCCAAACTATTTGTCTGGCGACAGCCTCCCCTGAACACACTGTCTCCAAAGCTGTGAGACCACCCATCCCCCAGATCTGCACCGGCCCTGGGAGACAGGTCTGCAGACTGCAGCAATGCAGGGGAAAGGTGAGTGGACCAGCCGACCTGAGGGGAGACTCTGATCGATGTGCCCTTGAATGTCTAGGATGGACTAGATACAAACAAGGTCAGCCTTGCTGCGAAAGGGTATGTGGAGCCCGTGACGGAGGAGCAGCCCAATCTGAATCAATCATCAAAGGCACCAACATGATAAAGGACAGACTAGAGGATCAATGCTGGGTCTGGGCCAAGTCGGCTGGTGGAGCCAGATGAGAGTTACTCAGTTTCAAGGTCACCCGTTCAAATCAAGAAAGGTTACACATAACACATTAGGCAGAGTGTGCGGCTCAATAGCCTGAGTTGATGTCCATGAACATATATATTCTTACAGAGGCGCCTATGCATTAATAGAAAGAAGATATCTTCTGAAAGAATTGTTTTTTTTTCAGTATCGTTCATATCACTATAAGCTATGAAACTTTTATAGATTTGTATAACCTCTTTGTTAAATGGGAATTAAAGTGCTGTGGGTAAAAGTGAGAGAAATCTATCTTAAACCTAAGGGGAAAAAGAAAAAAAAAGAATTTGTTGACTCACTGACTCCCATCATTAAAAAGTCTACAAAAATGCAGAAGTTAGGCAAGGCCAGATCTTGGGGTTTGGTCAAAATAGATGAGATTCTGTTACTGTCTTCAATTCTCGGATATGTAGGGCCTGATCATGTGAGACCCCAGACTCTTAGTTTATTTCCAGTGAAAATAAGTGTTTCTAAAAATCCCGAAACCTTGGTGGAAGATCTGATTGGTCCAGCTTGGACCACACTTCTCTATCCCTGAATAAATCACTTTGGCAAGGAGGGCAGGACAGTCGCCTAAAAGAGCGATAAGAGAAAGGGAAGTGCAGCCGTGAAGTGGGTGCTTTAGAGACGAAAGGAACAGACATCTGCACTCAATCCCTCTCCCGTCTTGTCAGGATCCAGTGAGATAACAGGACGTGTTGTAAAGCAAAGGGTCTTACAAAAACTCAAAGATGTCTAGCACTCAGCTTAGGGGTACTTCATGATAGCATTGTATTTGCCAGTGTCCACAAACAGCTGAGAGGCGAAGGTGGGTGCTCTTCTTGAATTTTCTTCCCACGTTGAATAATGGAAAGACAGAATTTCTGGAATAGAGACCTCCGTTCAGATTTGGGCTCCCCTGTGTTACTAGATGCATCATCTAGGACACGGTCAATTGGCTCACAGGACTGTTAAGAGGGAGCGCTGTGTGATGCAGAGAACTGTAGGCAAACCTAAGAGCAAATAGTAAGAGTTGTGGAGCCAGGGTACAGTAGGATAAATGGGCAAAGTGCAAACATCTAGGAGCTGAAATCCTCCCCCCGTCCCCAGACTTGAAGCAGCACAGCTTCAAGGCCTGTGGTAGAAAGGCCAGAGAGACAAAACTCTCTAGAGTGGTCAGTCACAGGAGCGGGACAGCCTGGAACTGTCACTGAGGCCAGGTCTTTCAGTGGATGCTTGAAGCAGAGAGAGACTAGGCTCAAGACTTCTGAGCCATGCCAGCTTCCTTCCCTCATCCTGCATCATCTGGTCTTACTGCCTTTACTTCACTCCTCTTGGGAACAGTTCAAGAATGAAAAGATTCCTATAAAACAAAGGCTATCTGGAAAATAGAACTTGTTAGTATCTCATTATCCAATGGTCAAGGAACACTGGGTAGTCCTGGTCTATCCAGACTTGCCCTTAGAGCAGCTGGGAATGGCAGGGAGAGAGAGATTGGAGAAGGGAATTTGAATGACCGGATGTCTTCTACACAAGACTCTTGGATTTAATCTCACCTGGTGGGCCCTGCCAGATCGAGAGAAAGAACATCCCTGCATTTGGACATTCCCCTCTTCATTTCTTGATTCAATGGAAATACTTTATTCTTCATCTCTAAACATCCAATGGTGTTGCTCCATGCTATTCTATTAAAATTCACCAAGTCCCTACCCTCTGCCAGGCCCTGTGTTAGGATCTGGGGTGTAAAGGGGAGTAACATGTGCTTCCTGTCATCCCCAGGAGCAAGCAGGTGAGTACAGTACAGCACAATGAATCTGACGGCAGGGGAAGCACGTGTGAACTGGAGGAAGACAGGAGTGGTAGTGAACCCAGTCTATGGAGGAACTTCAAGAATGCTTCCTAAACACAGTGATCGCTAAGCAGAGTGGGCATTATCCAGGCAAAGGAATGTGAGAAAGGGCCATGATATGTGTAGCGATTATGAAATGATTTGTTTTACTAGAGGGTAAAGTATGAAGTGGAAATGAGGTTGTTGAGGAGGCAATATCTTGAGGGCATGCCACGGGTGCTAAGGGACATGGACCTTCTCCTGTACTGGTTAGGGAGCTGCTGAGGGACTTCAAGTGGAGTGTCATGGCCTTATTTTTATTTCAGAAATATCTTTATGGTACCTGCATGAAGGATCTATTAGAGGTGAGCCTGGGTATAAGAAACAGAAAGATAGAGCAATAATTCAGGTGATAGATACTGAGGTTTTGAATGAAGACAGAGCGCTGGTAAGAATGGGAGAAGGGAATTCATTTAAAAATACGTGTAAGGTAAAACTGGCCAGATAGGCAACTGATTGAATGTAGAGCGGAGGGAGAGGACAGAATCAAAAATAACACCTAGGCTTCTGATGCCAAGGACTGGCGGCACCATTAAAAGAGTTGGTCGAAATGGGAGGGTCATGTTTAATGGGGACCATGGTAAGTTTGACTTAGGACAGGTTTGAAATTGTGTGTTCATGGAACATCAAAATGGGAGGCCTGTGAAGCAGTCGGGGGAGATACAACGCTGAGTGTCATCAGACAAGAAGTGGTAGTTAAAACCACGAAGTATGTGTGATAGCCCAAGGATAATTTAAGACTAATAAAAGGAGCTAGCTACATATGCCGAGAATCTAAAGGAAGGGAAGAGGAGGGAGAGCAGATAAAAGATTCCAAGAAAATAGTGGCCAGGAAAGGAAAGACAATGAAGACAGAAGTTCAAGGTGGAAGGAAGTGAGGTATCCATCAGGTGAGGTAAGGACTACACAGATCCTCTTGATGTGCCAACTAGGAAGTCGCAAATGAGAACGGAGACTGCAGGTGAGCATGGACAGTTTAGGGAGTCAGTTAACAGCATCTCTACCTTCCCAGATGGTGGGCAGAACCAACTGAGAAATTAAGACTCGAAAATCAGGTGGAAAGCAAAACGTGGCTTAGAAATGTGTCAAATTGGCTTGCTACTTCTCCCTCTCCCTGGAACTGACCTTCCCCCACCCTCCCCAATTTAGTTCTCTTGGCTGCAGAGCAGAATGTGCCCGAGGAAGCTTACTAAAGGGATGGACAGATAAACCTGAAAGAAGGGAAAGAAAGGCTTGAACAAGCAGCCTTTTTTCCAAGATCATCAGTCAAATGAGTTCATCTCTCCACAGAGAGGTGGAGATAACAGGGAGGTTGCTTTTTAGTGAAACTCCATCCTGGGAAGGAAGTAAAAAATGAGAGAAGAAGAGGCTACTAATGTAGACAACTCTTGCTAGGGACCAGCTGGGAAGGGCAGGAGAGAGACTGGAGGGACATTTGAAGGGTCGAGTGCCAGCACACGGGTGTCTTCTACACCAGACTCTTTGATGTGGTCTTATTGATGGGCCCTGCCTCAAGGCTGACTCCTTGATTTCATTAAAAAATACACCCTGATACAAGAGGGTGATCACTTTGTGCCAATCAAGCAGAATTAGCAAAGGTGGCCCTTTTGCCTCAAATGCTGTGTTCTGTGGTGTTGGGAAGAGCCCTGGGCTTGGAGTCAGAATATCAGGATTCAAACCCTGGCTCCTTCACTGACTTCTCACATCACCTGGAATACATCCTTCATGACCCTGAGCCTGAGACTTCCACCTCTGAGATGGAAATAAGGGGGCATCTTTCACAGAGTCGTCTTTAAGATCGAGTCAAATGAAGTCAGAGCAGAGCAGGGTCAGGGTCACAGTGATAGGAGAATGGATATGAGGAGCACATAGCGCAGGCGCTCAGTAAATGCTTTAACGATTCTAAACCTACTTACTGGCAACAGTGCTGTTCTGTGAAAGCATTTCGGAATGACGATTTAGGACCACGACACAAGACAGTTAGTATGCCACCATCCCTCTGGGAAGACCCCCTTCTCTACTCCTAGAGAAGAAATACCCGGGTAGGAGCCTGGCTGCCTGCCCTCGGCACAGCATTGCTTTGTCTGAGTCATCTTTCCTAGTAAATTTTGTCTCAGCACCTGCATGTGATTTAACTCAAGGGGACACATTAATGTGGCCCAGATTTACAAGAGACCTGGTCTGGAATGTAGGGACCAGCATATTTTTTTAACAAATCTCCTGGTTAACTGGTGATTATATTCAATAATGTTACATTTGCTTACTTCCTCTTCCCCTTAACAAAACCTTTTTTCTAATCCAGTGACAGCATAGCTTAGCAGTTAAGAGCAGGAAGCCAGGCTGTGGGAGTGAGAATCCTGGCCTCTCCACTGATTAGTTGTGGGATCTAAATTGTGGGATTAAGCCTTTTATGCCTCGGTTTCCTCATTTATAAAATGGGGGATAATATAACTGTCAGCTTTAAAGTGTTGTGGATTAAATGAATAAGTGCATTATATATGTAAATATAGACACATATGGACACGTATATCGTGCTTAGAACAGAGCCTGGCTACGTAATATTAGTGGTTGTTATATATCAATGATTAGAGTTTATCTTTAAAAACTCTAGGCGCTGGGGAAAGGGATTTCTCTAGACTCTGGGGGACTTTGTCTAGTGTTATTAAAAGAGATTAAATGCCAAGATTCAAATCCTAGGTCTGGCCTTCATTGTCCATTTACTTTCTGGGAACTAACAAAAGTCTGCTGGCCTCAACATCCTCATCTATGATATAAAAGCAATAATATGCACCTTAAAGGGTTATTGTAACAGTTTAACACAATAATGTTTGTAAATCTTCCTATCACAGAAGAGATGCAGTGATTTCCTCTTCCTTCTATTATGAATCAGCCAACATAATTCTTTCCTACGTCCTGAGTAAGAATGTGAACCCAACAAGAAAGAACACTTAGGGGATTTTTGTCAAAGAGGTTTCAGAGATGAAAAACTGAATGAGAACTGACTTTGAATTTGTCTTTAAAGCTCAGTGAATAGATTAGTCATGATTTTTCCAGACACTAATTTGCTTAAGCTGATTTGAAAATTGTGTAAAATGTATTCTACATTGACCCTAAACTTGAATCATGGGCACATCCATCCCAGAACCCTTTCATGTAGATAAATGGTGCTGATGTTGCATTAACTGTAATAACTCACCTTGGCTCTAGCCTTTTGATTCCTGTACAAGTCGCTTTTGAAGCCCCAAAGTGTGTATCTATCTGACCTGAAGAGGCGCCAGTTTGAAGATGACTTTGAATTAATTTATCTGCCCTTCCAAGACACTCAAACTTCCCCCTCTTGTAGGCTCACCTCAAGCAAACAATCATTTACAAACACTTCTTTTGAAATTTACCCATCTGGGCAGCCAATTTCTCACTGGAAAATGTAGAGTTTAGATTATTAGAGATTCTTAATGAAATATATATGAGATGAAGGAAGGATGTCGAGGAGCTGTCAATATTTTCAGGGTGAGTATGCTTTCTTCCAACTTGTAAGGCCTCCAGGGGGTTCTGAGAGTTGCTTTCTTACAAAAAGGAAGGAAGAGAAAAATGGTACATCCCCCCTCACGCCACCATTACTGAGAAGCACAGCCACGTGTGAAGACAGCTGTTTTATAGGAATCTGCACAGCACAGGTAAAGGGAAAATGTTGAGAACCACTGGGTTATAGAATTCCTGGGAGCTCTGGAAAACCCTCAGAAGTGAGGCAATTGAAGGAGCACAAGTTTGCATGCTTGACAGGTAACAAGCAAATCCCAACTATATCTTTTATTAGTGAGAGTGAAAGGTTATTCCTGTTGGTTTAGCCTCGATTTCTCCATCTGTAAAATGGGGATGATGATAACTGTGTCACAGAAGAGTAAGTAGGGGACTGAATGGTGATCATAACCGCAATAACAAAGAGTAAAGTACTCAAAAATATAAGATTTATTTTCTTAACACCCTGAACCTGTGATTCAATGAGCAGAGACTACAGCCATCCACGTTAGGGAAGATTTCCTAATACTGGGGCCGTCCCAGTGATGGAACAGGCTGCTTCCTAGGGTCCTGGGTCCCCACTCCTCTTGTCTCCTGCCATTGCTGGCAACTATTCAAACCTAGAGTGAACACTCTGCATTTATGGTGATTCTAAAAGATGATGAGCTAGGAAGTTGGACTAAACTCCACTTAAATTCAAATGCATTGAGTCACTTGTAATCTTTAAAGTTCTGTAACAGATAAAGTAGATGCTTCTGAGGGCATCAGGATTATTCGCAGGAGTTTACAGTGAGATAGCCCTGTGACCCAGAGAAAGGAGATCCTCAAACATGAGTTTGGTCATGGGAAGAAAGTTCTCCTGACATCATGATCCTGAGGCATCCACCTCCTTGAGACATCATCTAATTAGCTGCTTTAATGGGTAAAGATGGAGATTACACAGTGTCACAACTGCCAGCTGGAAAAAAGAACAGAAAAAAGCACTCGACAAAATGGGTTCTCATTTACAGGACTTCAAAACAACTGGCTTGACTTCTTGTTCTCTGTCAATTGATCTGAACTAACCTTAGTGCTTATTAGAGGAAGGAAGTATAATCCAGAGTCTCGGGGTTGCTGTTGCCTCTTTTACTTAGAGAGAAAGCTCTAAGTGAAAGGCTTTGTGATGAAATCCTAAGCTCTACTCACATCCTTGTCCCTTACAGCTCTTTGTCCTGAGCTGATCACAAAACGCCCTGAGATTTTTTAATTTCCTTATCTCCAAAGTACAGGTAAAGTTTTAAACGCCTGGTAGAGATCTGGTTTTCAAGTATGTTTCCTTGCAAAATGGTACAGCCACTGTGGAAACACAGTTTTGTGGTTTCTTACAAAACTAAACACACTTGTTCCATATGATCCAGTAATTGCACGCCTTGGTGTGTAACCAAAGGAGTGAAAAGCTCCCATCTATACAAAAACTCAAACAGGGAGATTTATAGCAGCTTTGTTTATAATTGCCAAAACTTGGATGCAACCAAAGTGTCCTTCAGTAGATGAATGGATAAATCAACTGTGGGACATCCAGACAATGGAATATTATTGAGTGCAGAAAGGAAGTGAGCTATCAAACCACGAAAAGACATGAAGGAAATTTAAATGCATACTACGAAGTGAAAGAAACCAGTCTGAAAAGACGACACACTGTATGATGCCAACAAAACGACATTCTGGGAAAGGCAAAACTATGGAGACAGTAAGAAGATTTGTGGTAGCCAAAGATTGGGAGGCGAGGGAGGGATGAATACAGGAAGCACAGAGAATTTTTAGGGTGATGAAAATACTCTGTATGGTACTATAATGGTGAACACATGTCATTATACATTTGTGCAAACCGACAGAATGCACAACACCAAGAGTGAACCATAAGGTAAACTTTGGACTTTGAGTAATTATGATGAGCTAACGCAGGTTCATCAATTGTAGCAAAAGTACCTCTCCTGTGGGGGATGTTGATGGTAGGGAAGCTACGCATGTGCGGGGCAAGGAGTATGCGGGAAGTCTCTGTTTCTTCCTCTTAATTTTGCTTTGAACGTAAAACTGCCCCCACACCCCCCAAAATCTAAAAACTATGTTCCTTGAATTACTACAGTTCTGCCAATGAAAGGGGTATAAAGAAAACAGACAGAGTCTGGGGCCTCTAACTCTGAAATGTCCAAAGCAGCTTCATATTGGCTTAACTCAAAAAATTGGTAAGTTTGAAAATCCTTGATCTCTTTCATGTATTCATTCAGGCACTCATGTTTACTGTCCTGCTATATGCCAGGCACTGTCCTAGACCCTGGGGATATATCAGCAACTAGAAAAAAGTCCTGCCATCATGGGGCCATATTCTGATGGTAAAACGCTCACAGGATGGAAAAGGAAACAGAAGGGAGAGTGATGATTATGTTTTACTAGAGAGCCGGCTCTAAGTCTGGCTCACATTTGGAGAACATGTAAGATCTGAGTATGGAAGCCCCATCTCTAGGTCAGGTTTCTTAGCACATTTGGTTTTGGGGAAGAGGGTTGCCAAAAGCAGGATGGGTACCAGCGGGCTGGCCCAGACATCCTTCCCCAGCTGGGGCACCAAGTTACTTGACAAACAGCCTCCCTGTAACATGCAAACGTCAGAGCCCTGCCCACACTTGGTACATCTTCGGTGCTCAGGATGCAATCAAAGCTGTGTATGGATGGCCTGGGGCAGTTCTTCCTAAGCCTGGGTCATTTTCACACTGCTTTCACGGTCTCTTTTTCTTCCTTTTGCCATACCCATACACCTTCATTTACTCACTATACAGGTTTAAATCTACTCACATTTTACTCAAATTTACTTCAACAGGAATCTCTAGTAAATAAAAAGCTGGAACCACTCCCCACAAACCGGAAGGTGTACACATAGGGAATAACACTACATAATGGAAATATTGTTATCCAACCAGAAAGTGCTCCTGCTAAAGATTCTGAGCCCAAGGACTTTTCTTTTCATTGTTAAAATGCATTATAGCAAGGGTTAGAATGCTGCTATAGATGTGCTGATGTCACTGGGCCTTTCTGGCTGCCTTGATCAGAAACATGGAAATGGACAAAGGGCTATCTCTGTGTGTTGCTCAAGGTTATTTAACTCCATGACCGCACACACACCTACAAGCATCTCACATACCACCTAACCTCCCTCAAGTCCCACCAGCACCACGTGCCCATTTTGGGAAAGCCATTTCTTGGGAGCATGCCTTTTGTAGACCTTCACATTGGGCTCTGTGAAGCCTCGGACCTGAGAGGCAAGCCCTGTATCTGCTTCCACGGCTCCCCCAGTCTGTGAGCCAGGGAAGAAGTCCTGTGTCTCTGCTCCTGGTGCTGAGCCTGGGGCCCTGCAAGCCACACATCTCCCTAACCAGAGGGGTTCTGATTAGATGCTGCCAGCCAGAGGCGTTGGCAGGACCCTGCAGCGGTGCGGGGGTGGGGGGGTGGGGGGTGAAATCGCATCTCTCTGTTTGCCTGCAGTTTCTGCCATATTGCTCCAGCAAGGGCTTGCCACGGGTATTGGTTCCACTCTCTGGCTTCTTTATGCACTTCCAGGATCAGCCTCTTCACAGCCCTCAAGGATGCCCTCTGCAGCCAGCCAGGGTGCCCCCAGGCTCTGCATCCACATCCCTGTCCTTGGGGTCCTCTGCCCTGCTGAAGCACCGCCACCCACTGGACAGCATTCTCCCCTCAGAGGTCTGAGCCCAGGCCCTCATGGCCCCTCTTCCAAGTTCTTAGGTTCCAGTGACCCCGACCTCTCCCTCTGTTCCAGCAGCCCCAGCGGTGGTGGCTGCTTCCTACTCTCTGCAGGACGTCACTGCTCCCTGGTGGCTTTTTCACTTTCTCCAACATCTGCTTCACCAAGTCCTCTGATCCAGCTCTCTTGGGTGAAGTATCTAATAAGGCCGCTTGTATCCTGACTGGACCTTGACTGGCAGGTATTGGTTTACATTTTTCTCACTAGAGGGAGCTCATTAAGAACAGATACCATTATTAAGCACTCAACCAATAACCAATATCTTCCAAAGACTTCCTCTGTAGAAGAAAACAATGCTGTCTTCTCTCTCATTGCCGATCACCCATTCCTAATTCTGACTCAGTTTCCCTGATCTGATTGGCTGATCTGATTGGCTAGCACTCAAGACACTGGTTCTGCCTCATTCCCATGTGGTCAGGGTTGCCAGGAGCCATGCCCTCTTCTGCATCTCCCCTTCCACTCTGCACTGATTCAGACCCTCTCCAGGATCTCACCCTCTTTCTCTCTCCTCCAGCTGATTGAAAACATGCTACTGCTAAGATTTTGATTCAGAGAGAAATGGGAGTCTCACTTGAACCTCCAGGTCTAAATCCAAAAATTGCTCAATAGAACTTTTATCATTGCTCTACGCATTGGGGTTATTGGGTGCTGGGCCTGCTAATGATTATGTGGAAGGAACTGTGCCATATCTTCCTCCTGGTGTTTTGCATGTTTTGCTTCCTTAGGAACTTGGTGGAGATGAGAGTTGTATTATTTTTCTACTACTGCAAATCAAACCACTCCCAAACCTAGTGGCTTAAAACAATAGCCATTTATTTGCTCATAGCTCTGTGAATTGGAAATGTGGACAGGGCTCAGCTGGGTGGCTTGTTTCTGCTCCATATGGTGCCTGTCATCTGGGCTCATTTATGTGTTTGTGCTCAGTCGGGGGACAGCCGAGGGCTGGCTGGCCCTGGATGCCCAGTGCCTGGCTGGGGTAATGCAGGCAACTGGGCCCCATGCCTCTCTCCATCCAGCTAGTGTGTCTGAACGTCTTCATATGGTGCCTAAGTCCCAAGAGCAGCAAGAAAAAGAGAGCAAGCCCTAATGTGAAAGTGATTTTCATGCCTTTGCTACCATTCCATTGGCCCAAACAAACCAAGTCACATGGCCAAGCCCAGAGTCAATGTGGGAAGGACACGGGTTATAAAGCTTTGCATGATTTGGGGCCACACCTGCCTCTCTGGTTTTATCTCTAGTTAGTTTCCCCCTCCTCCAATCAAATCTCCTTACAGCCTCCTACGTGCCTCGCTCCAACCCTATCTTATGATCTAGACCTCGGGGACTGATTGCATTCCCTCCTTCTCCATGTTTATTTGCACCTGAGGCCTTTGTACATGCTGTCTGCCCAGCCTCGGACTCCTTTTTCTCCACACACCACTCCCCCTCTGCTTCTCCTGACCAACTGCTGGTCATCCTTCAGCATTAGAAGAAAATTCTGACTAGGAGCTTTCTGCCAATCCTCTGAGACTGTGTGAACTCCTCCTAAGATGTGTTTCCATGGCACCCAGTTCATGTCCTGTTATATGACATATGGAACTCATCGGTTTGCTTCTCTGTGTCTCCCATCAGAGTATGAGCTTTATAAGGACTGAAACCGTGCACAGCAGACAAGGAGAGAGTTCCATTTCTGCAAACACAGCCCATCAGATTCATTCTCTCTGAAGTTACTGAGCAAAGAGTTATCTAGAATAAAAGAAAGTGGTCTGTTTGCCACTTGCACTAAGATGACACAAGAGGAGAGCAAGCCCAGGATACTGAGATGTGGAATTTCTCCATCCTTTCTGAGTTCGGGTTTGGTTACATGCTCCATAACTGGCCTTCCTGAATTGGAACTGTTCTCCTTAGACAGCAGTTTACCTACGACACACAAGTACTCTGTCATGCTCCCTGGGGGTGTTACTGGGGCAGAGAAGAGAAAATTTAACCACTAATATATAAATACTTTTTATACTGTATAAAGGGCTTATATTTGTAGTCATAAATGGGGGTGGAGTGGCCAATGGAAAAATTTGATGAAGTTTTTTGTGCCATGTGCAACCCACAACCTTCTGTAAACTCTGCTTTTGAATGTTTTGGTAGTTTGATTTGAGAGTTGCAATCAGCTCAAGAGCAGAGACTGCCTGAAGGGGGCCAACCCAACAACACAAGGGCTGTGGGTCCTCCTGGTCACAGTATCCTCCTGCATTAGATCCGTCTCTCTTTCCTCTTCAACTGTGGGCCTCCCAGAAGCGGGAGCCATTCATTTTCGTTGCATCCCCATTATCTTTCCAGCACTTCTGTGATTAAATCCAAGTTCTCCAGACAAGGACACAGGGCCTCCAAGATTCTATTCACTTCTCAATTCTTTTTGCTCTTGACTTCCTCCAGAGCATTGTGAACTCTTTCATCACTAAAATCTCCATGGTTCTTCAAACGCGCCCTATTCTTCCACACCCTTCTGCCTTCACTCTTGTTTTGCTCTCTTCAGTATCAAAGGTGACCAAGCAAATGGAACTTTTCCTTTAAGGCTCACCTCAAGTATCTCCTTGTCTTTAAATTAATTCCCGATTCTCCTTTTCCTCAGGCCAAATGAGTCATTCAGTCTTCTTCACATTATGGCATCCATCGCAGTGCGATATAGGCACCTCTTTAAAGGATTATCTTCCCAAAGGTATTCAGAGCAAAAGATAATAATAGACACATTATTCCATAGCTTGGCCCACTCCTGTTAATGTTCTACAAATGGAACCCTGACCCCATCTCTGTGCCTCCCTTTGACCTTTAGCCAGTACACTACCTGCTGAACGGATGCGTGTGTGGATGCATGAAAGCACACGTGGTAGGATCGAGGGTGGGGAGTGGGGAGGGCTGGAGTAGGGGGGTGTGGGGGAGGAGAAACAGAGACAACTGTACTTGAACAACAATAAAAAAATGTGAAAAAGAAAGAAATAGAAAAACTATTCCTCATCTGTCCCAAGGCAGGCTGCTCCTCTCCACATCCACTTTCTCTGGCCCCCACGCAGTGAGGCTGAATGCTGCCCGACCCCACGCCCACACCACCTGTAGACTTAGCATTGCCACCATCGCCTGACAAGCCCTGCAACTTTGGCCCCCAGCCTAAAATCGGTGTTGTTGGAGATGCTACTGCTTGGTCACCGCAGAGCTGAGGGCTCCCTCTCTGTCACAGGATCTCCATGCAAGGGTGCCAGCTGAACTCAGCATAATTCTTTACTGTTTGCTTCTCTGTTGGATCAGCAGGTGCCATTCCCCTGCCTGCTCTTTTTCCCACCAGGCAGTGACAGCCACCCGAAAGGGTGGGACTTGGCCGCTGGGACCACTGTCATTTAGTGGACATGGGCATCATTCTCTGAGGTTTTTCCAACCTCCATGGAGTGAGTTCCATGCCCTCCACAGGGGAAGGCACCCCTCCAGAGAGCTTGCCCCAGCTCTCATGTGCCTCCCTTAGCTTCGGGTTCCTCCCCCTACTTCCAGTCATATCTCCTTCGGAGGCCTGACTTCATCCTTGCAATTCTCTTGGTGCTTCTGCCACACACAAAGGTCTTCCTCTGTCACTAGCTGGAAGGAGGGGGGAGGACAGCTTCTAAAGAATAGAAACTGTATCTTTTCTCATCTTTATGGGACTCAGCATAGCACTGGCCAAAAGCAGTGGCTTAATAATTATTTAATTAATAACTTTTAAAACTTCCATTTAGTCATAGTGACGACTATAATATTAATGATATCCATATGTATCAAGCACTGGCACACACAAATTATGTCACTTAATTCTCCCCGAATCCTGAGTGGTCATAATATTTTCTTCATTTTCCAAACCAAGGCTCAGAAAGAGCATGAAACATGCCCTAAGTTGGACAGTCTAGAAGTGGCACCCAGGTGAAATCTGATTAAAGAACTGACTTTGAGCCGCATCCACAGCACACGTGAATGTTTGCGCTGGAAGTAAATGAATGAGTAAGCGCAGCCTAAATGTGCAGGGCAGACATGATTGGACGGTACCCACAAATGCCAGGAAACTGCACAGCCCTTATGAGCTGTGATGCCCCGAGGCTGAGAAGCAGAAGTCTGAGTCCCTTTGGTCTCCCAACTGTGGCTTGGCTGATGAAGCAGACTACAGAATAAGGGGGAGGGAGCGGATGTCGACAGGCTTGCTCTGCTCTGTTCATCTCTTTTTGGTTTGAAACACATTTTTCTCTAGTCCAAAAAGAAATAACACAGAGCCCTCTTTTGCCGCCCTCTGCTCTTCCAATACTCTCAAGCTCTTTCCCACAGGACCACAAAACTATCAAATATCCACTGAAGTGGAAAAAACAAGAAGTTCTCCATAGTCCA
This sequence comes from Macrotus californicus, assembly GCA_007922815.1. Classification (NCBI taxonomy): domain Eukaryota; kingdom Metazoa; phylum Chordata; class Mammalia; order Chiroptera; family Phyllostomidae; genus Macrotus; species Macrotus californicus. The sequence goes on from VMDR010008881.1 coordinate 19,883, forward strand.
AGTCATAAGCTCAGGAGCCCCCCTTGGGACTGCTCTTTCAAAGAGAAGGCTTGATCTGTCACCTCAGTAATTACACTGTCTTCCACAAATTCCCCGATGCCTCCAGCAGACTTCACTGTCACCAGAAGGGGTAACCTGGGACTTGGGGAGCCTTGGCCTATTGACGCAGGCGAGTGGGGCCCAGGGTTCCCTTCCATCGGGGGATTTTCCTGGTACTGTCAAGAGGAGGGCTGAAAGGAGGGTTGAACTTCTTACAGTGTACAGTCTGGGGTCCCCGCGGAGAGCCAGCATGGCGGCCCTGCGGGAGCCGGGCTGTGTGAGGTGGGAAGCCAGGAGCTGCTCTCTCTCACTGCAGGACTCTGGACTTGCCAGGGAGGCTCCAAGGTGCCCCCCTCTCTCTGGTCTCAGGAGCTTCCACACTTGCTGCTCTCTCGTCCTCAAAGTGTGGTTCTCAGACGCCTTGACCAGAGCCATTCCAACCTAGGCTTGTGGTTCCAGCTAAAATAGCACTTCCTCCAGAAAGTCGCCCCGGACCCTGCAATTCTGTCAGAGTGCTCAAGTGATTGAGAACGTGGGCCCTGGTGTCCCTAGGCCCGGAGCAGTACCCACAGGCACCACCTATTGGCTGGGAGCTTTGGGAGGGTCACTTCACCTCTCTGTGCATCACTGTCCCCTTTTGATATGACACTGGGAGAGGACTGTGGTGACCATTAACTACCTGATGGCATATTACTCCCACAGAACAGTCTCTGCCATAGAATAAGAATTCCATAACTGTCCGTCATTGTTGGTATTATCATGATTTTCCTTTATTACACTCTTGACACTCAGAATTATTTGTTCAATATTTGCATTTGCCCCTAGACTTCATAACCTGAGAGGTTCAGTGAGTGTGTCTGCCTCGTTGACTGCTAAATTATGACTCCTTAGCATGGCACATTGAAGACCGCATAGACTTTAATAATTAGTGAGTCAGTCAATGACTTTAAACACTGAAATCACACCAGACCCCTCCAAGAATAGCTATCATGTTTTCTTTTAAAACCCCAGGGCCTAGCACAATTTGTGGGTTCTGGTAGCCAAGAAACAAACATCTTTTGGATGAGCAAATGATGTTTTTGGGGAGGAGGTCGAACAACAGTAGAAACACGAAATGTAATTGCCATGCGTGTGCAAAAATGCCGGAAAATGTTCGTTCTTGCAAACACACAACATGTGATGAGAGGCACCTATGATAACGGGGCTTGCCAGGTCGCAACCACTGAAAACACAGGAAAGAAGGACAGTTGTGGCTGCCAACAGGGTAAACCAGGTTGCATGGTTGGGGGAGAACCCCAAAACTCACAACTGGGATCCACGAAGTTTTATTTTTGTTCTTGCTGCCTGTGCAGCGCTGGTCTACGGGCAGCTCAGCTGTCCGTAATCCCCAGGCTCCTGGCGAACAGAGGCCCGACCGTCTTACTCTGCTGCTACCTCAACGCAGGGCTTCGAGGTTCGCAGCAGCAGGGAGAACAGCAGAATCACTCACCCGGCAGTTCGGGGAGAGACGCAGAGCCTTGGGCTCAGCGCTGAGTCACCGCCACTGGATCTGAATCTTTTGTGCGATTCTTAGAAGGCACAAGTCATTGCAAATAGGGTGGAAGTTAAAATGCATTATCCTAACAGCTGCCACCAGACTTTTTTAAAGGAGAAAACTGTCTTTTTTTTTTTTTTTAAAGGAAATGCCTTAGTAAGTTTTGGGGGATAGAAGGTGAGCCCCTGAAAGCATGGATGGTGCCCTGACTGGCGTGGCTCAGATGGTTAGAGGTTTGTCCTGCAAACTGAAAAGTCACCAGTTTGATTTCCGGTCAAGACACATGCCTGGGTTTGGTCCCTGGTCAGGGAACATGTGAAGGCAACCAATCGATGTTTCTCTCACACATTAATGTTTCTCTTCCTCTCTCTCTCTCCCTCCTTTCCCTTCTTTTAAAATCAGAATCCATGTCCTCGGGTGAGGATAAAAAAAAAAACATTGATAAGAAAACAGTCCAAAAAAAAAAAAGAAAAAGAAAGAAAGCGTGGATGGTGGCAGGAGCTCTGCCAGCAAAGGAAAAGACAAGCCATTCTGCATGAGATAAGAGAATATAAAAGAGAGAAAATCCCTTTTGTTCCTAGGAAGAGAACGGTGGCTAAGAGAATGATGTGCTTGACATATTAACTGGGCACTAACTTTCCTCTCTTACATACATGTCTTCATTAAGTCAACCACCACAAGGACGACTTAAAAAGAACCTACTGTGTATAAGTGTATGTGTGTGTAGGAGGTTGACCATGTATGGGACTGAGACGCCATGCCCCAGAAGGTGAGATAATATGTCAAAAAAGAAAACCAAAGACCAGTGCCAAAGACAAGTATGGGAAATGTAAAGCCCCTGGGGACTGTTACAAACGCAGGACGATACCTGGAAGTTCCAGAGAACAGGAGGGAGGACAAAACACATCCCAGTCAGTGGGATGGACAAAACACATCACAAGGAGTGGGAAGGCTTTGGCTGGAATCTGGGACACTTGAAAACTAAACACTCATACAAACATTTCCACTCCAATGCCTTGCATTTGTAAAAGTTGTATGCTAAAAATAAAAGCATTCCTGGGAAGAGTGGGCCAGAGAAAATCGTTCAAAGCTGTTTGTAACCAGAGTACTCAGAAATCAATAACACCCTAGTACAAATACAAATGGGGTTAACTTTGCATCAGCAGACGCACCAGGAGCACAGTCAATCCACAGCTTTATACCCTGGACCTTATGTCTCCTTCGACTAATAATTTCAGTAAAATTAACAATACGATCCAGGGTGTAGCCTTCTTCCTGAACCCACTGCTTTAATCTGGGAGAAAAGCCTTCCCAGAGTCTCTGGAAGCTTAACATGTAGAAAGCACCGCAGGTTTTGAAGCCATCAAAGTCGCCATGACAGGTACTAAAGAAAGTGATTTTGTCCTCTGTTGCAGGGTCTTGTTTAACTGTTGGAACGCTTGCTCCTGACCATATCAAAGCACTGGTGTGCTGGGAAAATTGCGAACGAGCTTCCGTATCACAGGGACATCATGGCTCTCTTCACCGATCACATGGAGTAATTCATGCCAATGAGGTGTGCTGAGGCAGAACAGGCTGCACTGACCATATGCTCCTCTCCACCCTTTCTCTGGCTGTTTGACAGGCAAGATGGAGACTTCAGAGCATCTTAGGTCCTAAATCACCCGTCCCATGCCCTGCTCACCCTAGGGAGCATCCTTGGCAACAGGACCAGAGTGATCTTGGGCAGAAAGCCAGAGAAGCCGTGAAACAGCATGAAAAGACTCTTGTCAGAGTCCCTAGATCTTAAATTATCCTGTTACTCTTTCAAGATTGAGCTTAATCTTAGGAATTTAATTATATTTTTACAAACTTGTCATTGTCATATATTTATTTTTCATTAAATAGATATTAAGTGGCTGCTGTGTTTAAGCAGGAAATACAAGGCATGAATGTTTATTAGTATATATTTGTTTTCTAGGCTATCTCCCTCCGTAGGTTTTGAAATCATTTGAGTCAAATCCTCATCTCTCTATCCTTAGGATCTCTCATGGCCTGCCGGAGAACCGGTCTCCCCGTAGAGCCTGATGAGAGTGCATGGAGCTACAGCCTATGCCATCAGCAGTTAAAAGCACAGGTTCTAGGTCTAGAAAGAGCTGAGTGTGAATCCCTGTTCTCCCACACAGCTATATCCTTAGACACGTACCTAAATGCCACTTGCCCCAATTTCCTTATGTGTGAAATGAGAACAACAATGGTTGTGCCAATTAAATAAGATGTGTGTTAAACATTTAGCACAGTTCCGTGGTGCAATTCATGTGTTCAATAAATGTTAGTTGTTTTTATTACTATTATAAATACAATAATGTGAATATGTATATAAAAATAATAATATATGAATACGCATCTTGCCCCCAATTTTATATACTGATGGATCCAAATGACTTTAGACATCATTTAAGTGATCTTTCTACAGACGAGGAGACCTACTCTCACAGATATAGAGTGACCTGCTCAAGATGGGTTTATTAAATTGGTTAAATAAGTGACAGCACCAGGGCTTAGATAAGTGTTCTAACCCTGGTCTTGCCTTTGCTTCTAGTCCTTTTCTGAATCTGTCTTTACTTCTTACTCCCACCCCTTGTTCAGAGAAAAGAAATAGGTGCTACGCTTATGCAAAGACAAGCAATTTCACACACTCTTCTTATGTGCATTACTGATGTGTACCTTGGAGCCTTTTGGTAACCCCTGAAAAAGGTATGTCAAATACTATCTCCGCTAAGTGGTGAGTGTTCTTTAAATTGCAAAGAATAGACAACTGAGCATAAACTAGATTAAACCAGAGAGGAGACTGTCGGCTCATTTGTAGGAAAGGTAGGAACATGGCAGCTTTCAGTGTGGTCCGATCCAGTGGCTCAGTGACAATGTGAAAGGCCTTGTTTGCTTCTGTCTCAGCCCTGCTCCCCAGCATTAGCTGCATCCTGGGGCTGAGCCCCACCAAGGTCACCGAATGGTGACGAGCAACAGTGTCAGGTCCAATGGAAAGCAGAGACAGTTCTATCTCACAATCATTGAACAGTATCTTGAACTCTGTGATGATTGGGCTACCTCTGAACCAGTCTGGGGGGCCCAGGGAAATTCCACGTGCCCATTAGCTTAGACCTATGATATGCCCAACTAACCACGGAGGAAAGCAAGGTGGGGTTAACCTGACTGTTGTGGACCCACCAGGGCCTCTCCCTGCAGCTCGTGTGTGGGGAAAGTGCTGCCCCCCTCAAACAGACGGCTGCCACACAGTGGAAAGAGGTAGAACGAAGAGCTGATGAACCTCACCCCAGTGACAAATGAGAATGACAAACGGAAGCTGGCCGTGTCAGCTCTGTATTTGGAGTAGGGTTTTGATTCTCAGGCCGGTGTGTTTTCTTCTGCTATTTGCTCACTTCCCTGAGTGGTGGGTTAATTTGACTGCTTTTCTTGATAATTATGAGACATGCATGTGTTCTTAAACTATGCACTATCTAGTTTTACCTGTTTTTGAAAGTTGGATAAACAGCAGAACCGAACACTTTCTCCCGTGACTTGTTTTCTGCCCTCTCGGCACTACAGGTTCTGAGATTTATCTGTGTTGACCCTGGCAGCTGTAGCTATTTTCACGGTTTATTTATCTGTGCCGTGTGAGTGAGGCGCAGTTTGTCCATCCATTTGGTCGGAGACAGGCATCTTACCCCGTTTCTGCAGTTCTCCAAGATCGTGCTGGAGTGAACATTCTTTCCATGCCTCTCAGGGCTCATACGTGTGCACTTCCTTTTTTATTGTGGTTCAATTGTGGTTGTCCCAATTTTACCCCCACTGCTCTGCCCCGCCCCCACAGTCTACCCTCACCCTGTTGTTGTCCTTGTCCATGGGTCCTTTATGCATGTTCCTTGACTTGACCCTTCTTCTTTCCCTCATTATCCCCTCCTCCCTCCCCTCTGGTCACTGTCAGTTTATTCTCTATTTCCATGTCTCTGGTTCTATTTTGCTCGTTTGTTTGTTTTGTTGATTAGGTTCCATTTATAGGTGAGATCACATGGTATTTGTCTTTCACTGCCTGGCTTATTTCACTTAGCACATAAATGTGCATTTCTGTAGTGTCTGCTCCAGTCGCAGACCCTGGCAAACAGGGCACATACATGTTCAACCAGAGCGTTCCAAGTGGTCTGCCAAAACACCTGCCCTCGTCTCCACTGCCCTGAAGAATACATGACCCCTATTTTTTCACATCTTTAGTACTGTTAGACTTCAAACATTTTTTAATGTAATATATTTATTTTGCCTTTCTCTGATTAATAATGAGGCTAATAACTTTTTGGCCGGTCATGTTTCATACTCTGTGAAATGCCTGCTTTGTCTTTTGTTCACTTTCTATTTTGTGGTGTGCCTCTTTGTATTGTTTCCAGGTATTCACTATACATTCTGGATGCTAATCCTTCCTTGGTTATATATATTGAAAATATCTACTCCAGCTTTGTGTCATGTATTTGTGGTGACTTTCCCTCTTTTTTAAACTTACTGGGGTAGCAATGGTTAACACAATTGTACAGGTTTCAGGTGCACGATTCCACAACACATCACCTGTACACAGTAGTGTGTGCTCACCACCCCAAGTCAAGTCACCGTCCATCACCATGTATCTGTCCACACCCTCCTCCACCCCTCTCTTGTACCCGCCCACCGGCAATCACCACACTGTTGTCCGTGTCTTTTGATGAGCAGAAATTCCTAAATTTATGCAGTCAAAATGATCAAACTTTTCTTATGGGTTGTGCATTTTAGAATCTTGTTAAAAAAAATCCTACCCTTTCTGCGACTGAAAGACATTCTCTTATGCTGTCTTATAACAATTTTTAAGGTTTTTCACATTTCAATCTTAGATCCATCTGAAAGTGATTTTTGTGTGCGACGTGTAGAAAAGATCCATTACTGTTTTCTCATATGAATGACAACTAATCAACATCAACTGAAAAAGAGGCCATCACTTTCATTGATCCGCAACAGCAGCCACATCACATATCGTGACTGAGTATAGGTGAGGGTATGTTTCTATGTTCTCTTAGAATCGTTGTCTCCTTTTGCACCAGGAGGACAGATGACTAATTATTATAGCTTTATAACTACAGAGTCTGCCTGGCAGGGGGAGTCTCTTTTTCTGGTTCTGCTTTGGGAGTGCTGACTATTAATTGTCTTGGTTCTCCTTTATGATTATTCACATTGATCTATCAACTTCCATGAAAATTCTTCCATGAGAATTTCAAGTTGATTGAAATTTTAATGAATTCAGAGATGAATCTGGAGGAAATTGACATATTTATGACATTGAGCTTTCCTGTTCATTAGCATAGTATCATTTTTTTTTAATTTGGATTTTTTAATGCCTTTCACATCATATTTTATACTTTTCACCATGAATATTTCGGACAACTTCTCTTAGATGTATTTTGGTGATTTTAATTTTATGTAAATGATATTTGTCATTGCATTTTCTACTTGACTGCTGATAATGTATAGAAATGCAATTGACTTTTGCATATTGGTCCTTCATCTGAAAAACTCTCTTGGCTAAACTTATTTGCTAAACTCTATAATGCATTATAATAATTTTCAGTAGATTCTTTGAAATTTTTGAGATAGAAAATCGCATCTTCAAGTAATGACGCTTTGATTCTTAGTTTTCAATGCACTTACTTCCTTTTCTTGTCTGATTTTGCTGACTAGCAATTTCCAATAAAATACTGAAAATAACTGGTCATAGCTATCACTCTTGTCTTTCGCCTGATTGTAAAGGGAATGCATTAAACATTTTACAACTGAGTATAACGTTTGCTGCAGGGCTTTTGTGTGTATGTGGGAATCATATTTTTCAATTCCAAATCTGAGAGGAGTTTTAATGGCTGTGAAATTGTGATAAATTCATTTTTTATCCACCAAGACGCTCATTTATTAATGATTTTCTTTCAACGTGGAATATAGTTCTTATAATAATAAATTTTTATAATTTTGACTCAGCCAAGCATCTGGGGAAAAACTCAGCTTGGCCATGCTGTATTATTATTTTATGTATTGTCAGATTTGGAGTCTGAGTATGTATATTCAGGAGTGAGACTGCTCTACAATTTTATATTATTACAATCGCATGGCACAGTTGTGATGTCTAGACTATGGAAGACATGAAGAGTTGGGGAAATTTCAATCACTTGATTTTACTTTTTAGAAAATTCTTTTAAGTTTATATATAGTAAAACTAGTCATTACGATGCACATGGGGTATGGTTTGTTCTTCTATTCCAGCTGCCAGAGGAGTAGATGCACAGCGTTAGCACAACCAGTGGCTAAGGGTACTGCATGCCTTTCCATGTGCCATCCACCAGGTCTTCTTAGGTGAAGTGCCTGTTCAGCTCTTTTGCTCATTTTTAAAAATTGGGTTGTTTTTTATTGAGTTTTAAAAATTCTTTTTTTATTTTTAAGTTAAATTTATGGGGGTGGCACTGGTTAATAAAACTTGGTCAGTTTCAAGTGTGCAATGCTACAACACATCTTCTGTATATTGCGCTGTGTTCGCCACCCAAGGTCAAGTCCCCTTCCGTCAGCATGTATTTCACCCCCTTAGCCTTGTATGTTCTCGATACGAGTCCTTTATCAGATCTCTGGTTTGTAGTTACTCTCTCGCCCTTACAGTACCAGTCATTCTTCAAGTTTTGAATTCTCGCCCCAACTGGTCTGTTGTTATTTTTCAGGGTCCTCGAGCCGTTGGTTATTTTCGGGGGAGGGGATAGAGTTTTTAGTTATAATCAGTTGAAAAGATTGGCTATAAAGAATTAATTCCAGCTCAGCCTGTACCAAAAGTAAGTCATTTTTTATTCTCAAAAATTTTTAATGAAATACAGGAAAACTCAGTCCCTCAGTCCCTCTAAAGTCTGCAGAATTCGCATGTAAGCCCAACTGAGCATCTGTGGGTAGATGTTAACTACCCACATGTATTGGAATAGTTATAAGGCCATTCAGTTTTTCTGTTTCTTCTTCAGTTTGGTAATACACATTTTGGTGGAAATTTGTGATTTCACTTAAGTTTTTAAATGTATCAGCAAAAAGTTGTTCATAATATTTTCTTTTTAATAATTGTTTTATTTCTAGTCATGGCTCTCTTTTGCTACAATATTGTTTATCTCTGCCTCGTCTTTTTGGAGATGTGTCAACCTTGCTAGGGGTTGACAATTACTAAATTGTTTACAGAGAGTATATCTTCCTTTTTTATACATTTACATCCTCTTTAATCTCTTTTGTTCTCTTTTTATTCCCTTCCTTCTACTTTCCTTGGGTTTTTGCACTTATTCTATTTGTAACATCTTTAGTTGCATGTTTATTTCATATATTTCCATCCATTCTGGGCAATAAGGATTAAAAGCTATGCTTCCCTTCCACATAATACTTTAGTTTTATTTCACATGAGTGTAAGTTTGTAGTTAAGAATTCTTAGCACATACACATAAGTTTCAAAGGATGATGAGCTTAGTTTTTTATAAGGAGAAGAACCCCTGACCCCTACTTTCCCATCTAATTGGGTTCAATTAAAACACGTCTTCGTGGGAATGGGACACTGGGCTTTCATTTTCCCAGGACCACAGACTGGACCAGCTCGAAGTTTTCATGTACAGGTTCATCAAAACTAACACTTTGAAGAAACTATGGAGACCAGAAAAGACAGGAAACCTGATGGAAGCACTGAGGGACAGGGGAATGAAAACACAGATGTGGTTAACCTTTGATCAAGTGGGCTCTTGTGACTATTAACTGCAAACATCCACTCACTGTTGCACTGGATGAAGGCTTTGAAGTGTAATTAAAAGTTTGCATTAAGCTCCTGGGGGAAAAAAAAGAATTCCTAGGATAAACTCTTGTATTTCTATTAGTCGTGTGTCTTTAATGGTCTATCCCATAGGAAAAAAACACACCTTCCTTCTTAGGCTTCTCTGGTTTCCGGTGCATGGTACTAGCCCTGCGTGGCCGGCGCCTGATCTGCTGGCCTCTCCCCACAGGACAGGCCATCGTGTGTCTGTGCCAGGTCCTCAGTTTGTGTCTAGAGAGGCAGGACCCTTGGGAAATAAGGGGCTGGTCATTGAAAAGGCTCTTTTCTCTCTGGAATTTTCATTCATCTACTTCTTTTTGACATCACAGCTCTCAGATGTCTTTAAAATATGAGTTTTGCCCTGGCAGGTGTGGTGCAGTGGATTGAGTGCCGGACTGTGAACCAAAGGGTCGCTGGTTTGATTCCCAGTCAGGGCACACGCCTGGGTTGTGGGCCAGGTCCCCAGTAGGGGGCACATGAGAGGCAACCACACGTTGATGTTTCTTTCTGTCTTTTCCCCTCCTTTCCCCTCTCGAAAAATAAATAAATAAAATCTTAAAAAACAAAATAAAATGTTGAGTTTTACAATTACTAATTTTTTTTCTAGTTGATGCCATGGGAATGTGAGCTTGTGACAACCTACTACATATTACTTAGAGGTAAAAGTCCTCTTTGGACATTTTAAAACTACTTTTTATATCTTCATAACTCACAAATTTATATCGCAAGTTCTAAGCTCTCCCCCGGGGCCTTGAATTCATATATGCAACTGCCCTGAGACCCATCAACCTGAAATGCCCTACTTACAGTTCTAACTCCGAGTACCCGAAATTGAACTCATCACGTGCTGCCGCCCATTTGTGCTCAGTGCCCTCACGCTCCTGCCTCAGCCAATGGCACCACCATCTCCCTCTGGTCACGCAAGCTGCCTCTGTAAACACTTTCCAGATCTCGCAGTGCTCATGTGTATTGCTGTCTGCTTATGTTGTATCCATAACCACAAAGGTGGGTTAATGGATAAAACCTTGAGTCCAGATAAGCCAAACAGAATGCTTCCTTGGAAGTTTGATGCCTGGACCTGGGATAAGGGCTCTTTCTCATTTGGAAAGATGTGCGCCTGTAGCTATTTGATTGCACGCACGAACCAGAGCTGAGAAGGTAACACTGGTTTGAAGAGAGTATGCAAAAGGAGGAAGAGAGAGACAGAGAAACCTATTAGCATTTGTGTCCATTATTCTAGCCACTGCTGTTCTTCCCCAGGCTGGGAAATTTCTACAGCCTCAGCTTGTACAGATGAGGTTTCTGTCATACACAGCCATTAGAGCTCTGACCTAAGAAGTGATTCAACAAATCTTTGTTGGGCATAGAGGGAGGCACAAAGCTAATAGCTAAGGGGTTAAAAAGGAGACCATCCTTAGAAGTTCATTATTAAATGGAGTGCATGGAAGTAAGACATATACTAAAAATGATTATTCTGTGAATGTTACCAACATTAAGGGCTGCACCTGTCAGAGAGGGGACAGGGCACTTCTGCAGAGGGTCATCTGTGAAGGCTTCGTGGGGGACGGAAAGAAACAAGGCCATGGGAGGCAGCGACGGATGGATGGAGAGAGGAATGGTAGCTCATGCTAACTGAGCACTCACAATGTGCCTGGCACTGTTCTTACTGCCCTGCATGTGTTAACCATCTAACTCCTCACAAGGACCATGTGAGGTAGGTACTATTATTCTCCCCATTATACAGATGAGACACCGAGGCACAAAGGAATTAAACAATGGCCAAGATGGCACAGGTAACCAGCGCCAAGGTCTAATGACAAGCCCAGGCAGAGGGGCTCTTCTCTCAGCCACTGTGCTATACTGCCCCCTGATGGCCAGTTACACAACGCAGCTGAGGCACCTCCCATGCACAAGCATGATCACTGTCCAAGTTTATGGTAGCAAGAATTTATTTGTTTGGGGTAAAAGTTCCTGTGGAAAAGAAGGGTGACATAAGGCTAAAAACGAGGCTGTAGTTCACACTCTGAAAGCCTTTCAACACCACGCGAGTCTGAACTGGATTCTGCTCTCCAGAGATCAGCGCTGCTAAACCACGACCAGAGTCATCGGCACAAGAGGTGATGTCGTGCACTGCACCTGGACACCGAGATGCAGGGGCTGGGCGACGGCATCCGGCCTGTGCCTCTCTCCAAACCAAGGGCCCTGGCACAAGGTGTAGCCACCTGGAGGTTGCACTTCCTAAAAATAACTCCGCAAAGCACTATATTCACTCACAGCTGCCCACCCATTTTCTCTGCAAGGTTTTGCAGAAACCATTACTGAGCACGTCTCCCCATGCCAGCCAACCAACTGGGTGTTTGTTGCCATCCTTCCTCACACAGCCCAGTATGGTCATAACCATCACATTCCGTTACACAGAAGAAGGACTAAGGCAAAGAGAAGCTATGTCACTTGCTCAAGACAGCAGAGAAGACGTATCCATCCTGGTCAGACTCCAAAGGGCAGTGACAGTCAGTCCTCCCACCCCACCCCTCCCACATCAAGAATGACACAGAATTTCCACCATTCTAATCATGCTAATACCATGCCAGGGCCAGGAGAACGCTAGCCAGCTGGGTCCTATGGACCACACCTAGGGCCGAAGATCCTGCTAAAACCTACCAGCAGCCAAAGAAGGGTTAAGACAGTCAGCTTCTGGGTTGGAACAGCAGGTGCAGGTGGTGAGGACTGCCCTTTGCCTTGGTTCCCACCAGGAAGGAGAGCACGGGAGACAGGTGAGCCGTGTTCCTGGCAGCAGACCAGAGTGAAAATGAAATTTCTAAGCTGCCAACTCACACCTCTCCCTCAGGGTAACAAGTGTATTACTGTTGAATTTGCAGCTGCACACACGCCAGTTATGGTTCAAAACCCTTTCTGTTTTAGCCCCAACTCAGTCAGTCAGAATTGGCAGGAAAGGATTTTGAAAAGTACTTTTCAGACATTGTTTTCCAAAGTGAATGTAAGTTCCAGGCTTGGGTGTGAGGACTGCTCGGGGAGTCCCCTGAGGTCACTCTCAGGTCGGTGAACAGGACACTCTGTCCCACTCTGGCCCTTGCTCTTTCTTTCACTGGTACCTTTTTCAAACAGCTTCCCCCCGCCACCCCGCTCCGAAATTGTTTAAAATTTCAAACATCAAACACAGCCTCCGGGGAATCCTGGTAGAGGGCATTGGATTCTTGCTGAGCCAAAGGAAAAAAGAAACAACTTTGAATTAAGGAACTTGCTCACTGGAAGAGGTGCTACACTGAGACCCGCAGAGTGGATGAGGAGTCAGACAACCAAGAGAGGTCTTTCAGGGATAAGAAAAGGAAGGGGAATCTGCCACCTGCATATGCTATGTGCCACGTGCTGGCCTAAGAAATTCACACTTACATGTTCATTTAAGTATCACAACCACCCAACTGGTCAAATACCATCATTAGCATCCTCCTTGACAGGTGAGGAAACTGAGCCACTGAGCAGTCAATGAATCACTCAAAGTCAGAGACGTTGGCAGGGCCCCGGCTGGACCCAAGCACTGCAGGCCAGGAGGAGTGTGCTCTTTTTATTCCCTGCGCCCCACTCCAAAATGACTTTTTAATTTTTTTTCCAATTAAAATTTACTTTCAATTTTATTTTGTGTTAGTTTCAGGTGTACAGCGTGGTGGCCAGACAGTCAAATACTTCACAAAGTGATCTCCTGGACACTTCCAGTGTCCGCCTGGCACTACACAGAGTCATCACAATATGACTGTGTCCCCTGGGCTGCACTTCACATCCCCGTGGCTGTTCTGTAACTGCCAGTCTGTGCTTCTCTCTCCCTTCGCCTCTCCCACCCAGGTCCCCAGCCCAGCCCTCCCGTCTGGCAACCACCAGTCCGCTCTCGGGGTCTAAGAGTCTGTTTCACTCTCGTTTCTTGGTTTATTTTGTTCTTTAGATTCCACATATAAGTGAAAGCACAGGGTACTTGCCTTTTTCTGTCTTATTTTTCTTAGCATAATGCCCTGTAGAAGAAAAGGGAACCCTTGTGCCCTGTTGGTGGGGGTGCAGCCACTGTGGAAAAAGAGCCCGTGCTCTTCTTAGTCACAGTGCCACATGGCCTCTTGGTGCTGGCTCTGCTTCAAGGGACATTGGTGAAGACGATTCTCATGCAGCTGAGTGAAGGCACCAGCAACGTGTTACGGGTGCACACAGGGAGAAGCTGGAGGGGGTGGCAAATTAGGGACCGCTTCTCAGAATGGGTAGGCTTGGGCGGGGTCTTGGAAATAAGGTGAGATTTTGAAAGGTTTTAGACAAGAGGAGAGCCTTTTAGATGGTGAGCTCAGGTATGCAACTTCCTGTTGGACGCTCCCACTTGGCTTCCACTGTGATTTCGACTCATAGCTAAACCTGAACCCATTTTATTTTTCCTCTCCCTCCAAATGTGCTTCTCTTGTATTCTGCTTCAACTGGTGGCCCCTCCATTTACCCAGCAATCCAACTTAGGAGTCAACGTTGATTTTGCCCCATCTATACCTCATCAATGATTAACCTGGCCCTCATAATCTTATCATAAGAAGAAATCCAATTTTACAGGATAGCTTCGCTTTAGGGACACACAGGAGAGTCTCTGAGAAAGTCTTAATGGAAAACTGCCTGACATCAGTCCATGGAGAGCTCATACACAATGGGAACAATTCAAGAAGCTCGGTGTCTTAGTCTTGCCAGTCACTGCCTGCTGCAAAGTGAATTGATCTTCCTGGGTCTCAAATTCCACTTCTGTAAAATGGCAGGAGGAACAAGAAAGAAGAGATGCTAATGGACTAAATTACTTCCCACTTCTGTTTTAGCTCAAGCATTCTCTCATTCTTTGCTTTCTGTCCAGTCACTTCCAGGCTTAAAAACCTGTAATAGATCCTATTTGAGCTGCAGCAAATTTTAATTAACCCTCTTCCCTTCCTTCCTAAGTTCTGAAGCCAAAAGAGCTTGATCAAGGTTAAAGGTCAGAAGCCTCAGCAATCACCTCACTGAAGACCTCAGGTCTCCATCCTAGTTATCAAGGTCAGTCCGTTGCTTCCTCCATCCTAGACTTGAGGGCAGGTCTAAATGTCCTGCACAAACCTTCCTCTTCTACGAACCACACTCTGGTTCCTGCCTGGCTCCCTGCGAACGGGGCTTCTCCCAAGACGAGGAAGCCCCTGACCCATCTTATCAAGCCAGCCACATGGGAAGGGAAACACAGGCAAGTCCAGATGAGGGAGAGAGAAAGTCCAGGACAGAACAAAGAAAGGAGCACCAAAAATCCTCCAAATCTGAAACAAAAATCCCCACATGCATTCAGAAGTTGGTCTTCCCATCCCCAAATGCCACTCCCCTCTCCCCACCCCTCAAGATCACAGCTCAGGACTGCCTTTGACAAACAGAAAATGCTAACACGAGGCAGAGGAAACCTTAAGCTCCTCTGCGAAGTCACATCGTGTCACTATTGTATAGTCTTCCCAGTGAGCAGTAGGTGCACGGTATCTGTTGAGTGAAGAACGAGTACATCACCGTGGCCGTGCTCCTCCCTGCAGCATTTTAATAGCAAACCCAATTTAAACCATCACAACAATCTGACCAAATAAAGTGGGGATTCTTTCCTTCCTTCCTCCCTTCCTTCCTTCCCAACCACGTAGCCTTTGGATCCTGGCTAATTTTTCTTTGTTTTGTTTTAGAAATCTGTCTTTTTGATGAAGGGCAGATAAAGCACTCCCAGATAAGGTGAAGTTAAAGGAGTTCATCGTCACCAAGCCCTTATTATA
>VMDR010008882.1:0-35116 GCA_007922815.1 Macrotus californicus
ATTAAGCCATTTAGAATACACATTGCAACTACAGAGTAAGAACACCTAACTATGAACCTCTATGTGACCATAAGAAGACCCCTCTGTTAGCTTTGGTTTCAAAGTGAATTGGTTGTTAACAGTAGCTACCTACATGATTGTTGTGAAAATTAAGTAATGTACTCTGTGTCAAGTGTCTGGTACATAACAAGCATTTTTAAAAGTTTTGCTATCATTATTACCTGGGATTTTGAAAACCAACTCATTCAAACATCTTCTTTTTTATAGCGAAGCCATCAACAACTACTTTATATCCACTAAGGATTAAATAATTCCTTCATACATAGTATCCATTTAGCTCACTACAGCACCATAACATAAGTTGGAGACCACGCAGAACCACAGTGTCTGGGCCAATGCAAGATCTTGGCATTCTGTGTCTCTGGCTGTTGAACCATCTACTCATAACACCTAATCCCAACAAAATCCATTATACATGTAAGTTTGCTTTGATGTGGCTGCTATGTTTCAAGTGATAGAGAGTCCTCATCAGATGAGAAAACCAAGGCTCTGAGAAGGCAAGCAATGTGCCCAAATGTCTCTCTGAATTAGCTAATAACAGAACTAGAATCTAGATCCAGATACTCAGATGTGTCTGACTCCAAACATACTGCTCTTTATCAGTTGTTCTGTTGTCATTGTAGGTTACTTTTTCATATTACAAATTGGGCAAGAACTGAAAGTATAGAATAGCTTTAAAGAGAGTAGAGTTAGATGAAAATTTGTCCAATATGTAAAGTCATTGTTGGAGAAAAGATATAAATGAATCCAGAAATTTAAAAAATATCTCAAGACAATAAGAATAGGTCATATGCATTAAGGTCTTTCTATGTTCCTATCACTGTTTTCTGTAAGTGATTTATACACACTAACTCAGCTTTCTTAACAGACCTACAATATAGACACAATTGTCTTCATTTTACAGATAACAAAACTGAAGTGTGAGAGATTATACCTCTTTTAAAGACTTCCAAGTCTGGCAATTTGAAGCATGTAATCTCAACTATCCTGCTCTGTTAATCCTAAAAGGATGAACTCAGGAGGTGGCAAGGGCGGTACATGAGGAGAACACAGAGCAGTAGTGAGATAGATCCCTAGCTCAAGTGTCATGAGCCTTCAGGTGATGTCACCCACAAACTGCCTCTTGGCACACAACAGCACCACCTCCCAGGCCTCTGTCTTTCAAAAGGAAGAAACAGACCACAAGCAATACTGATGATGGAGTTGCTCATTCCTCATGCAAAAGAACACCATTTTTATTCTGTTGGTTTCTTTGGCTACCTCATTGTAATTAATTGGTGTGGTTATTGATGAATCCTTGAGATTGGTCAAACAGGCATAAAATGGAGTCCTTCATGCCAAAATCACAGCATGCCTAGTAATTTTCCAAGCTTCAGCATACCCCTCTTGTTTTCCTTCTCTCACCATCAGTATATTTATATTTGCTCAGTCATGTTCACTTGCTCAATTTTCTTTCATAGGAATATTAAAAGAAAGAGGAAAGAAAGAAGTTTTGTTTCCATGCTTTATTAACTAAAGCAGGGGCGGGGGTGGGCCAAACCTGATTCAAGTAACAGTGTATTTTCATTACGGACAGAGACACTTGTCTCTGATTGTTCCTCTCCTTTCTGGGGAGTGCTGCTGAACAATTGTAGCAAGTTGGTAAATTCTGCTGACAGATGTGATGACAAGATTTCACACACTTTTTATCATCAGTTTTTGAAAAGGAGAGAGAAAAGTTAAATGGAAAACTTCACTCAACAGAAGAAAGGAGAATATGACAGTGCCGACTGTATTGTGTCCAAACATTTCAGTGATCTGCGTATTTAGTAGATGAATCAATGACAGACAGAACCTGGAAGCATTAGGCTAACATTTATGAGCTTTTATTCAAGTGACTGTAGCTCAGGAAACAAGGTAAAGTTTGAAAATGAAAAAGTAATAACCTGGATGTGGACCCAGAGAATCTAAATTTTTTGTCCTAACTCTACCACTCATAAGCTGAATCATTGAGAGCTTTTCTGCCTCTCTGTTTCCTCACTCATGAAATGGAGATAATAATTGTTACCTGTCCTGCCCCCTCACAGGATTCTAGAATGAAATATATAGAAAAATGCTTTGTAAATTATAAAAGTGAACTAAATTAGTAATAACTGAAAATTATTATGTTTAATAAAATATACACCTAACAACAATAATAATGATAATAGCAATCATTATGGAACAGGCATTCAGCTAATGGATTTAATCCTTACAGCAACCTACTAAAATAAATTAATTGCCATTTTATAGATGTGCAAACAGGCTCAAATTTGAGTAGTCTTTCCAGGTGTCACACCTAGCAAGTTAAAGGTTCCAGAGCCCCTGCTTTTAACCATCAGAAACACCACCAGGCAAATGAATGAAATTGAAATATTTTCTTGTGCCCTTAACTATGCAGCAAATCCATCTAAGCCACCCATATAAACAATTATGTCCGTGTGCAGTTGGTTAATTGCATATAAATATCTCTTACTCATGCTGTTATTTTAAAATTATTTTTTAAAGCATGAGTGTTATTTTTGGCTGGTCAAAGACATTTACAAATTAAAAGGGACATGGAAAATAGTGAGGGTCTGCAAGTAGGTCCAGAGATCACCAGACTTGTATCATTAAATGGTGTTACAGGATAAAGCGAATTAACTAAATGTGTAATTCACTGTCCTGGGAGCTGGAGACTGAGGGGCAGTTCTTCCCTGTGTTCTCTCAGGGAAGGGATTATAACATTCAGAAACCACTCTGTTCTATACTTGATTCCCTGGTTCTACTGTTATCTAATAATACACAATTATTGTGAAAGTGGGACTTACCTGTAAAATGGCACAATTAAAGTATTTGGCCTTAAAATCTATCCCCTTTAAGGGTCTATGGGATGGACTAGTGCCATTATGAAGGCCCAAGAAGCTCATCTGATTTGTCCAAGATCACACCACATATAAATTACAGAACAGAATCATTCTACCTGCCTCTGGTCCTCAGTCACATGCCCAATCTCCTCTACAAAAGCTTCTGTAGAGAAGCAAAATGAGAAAAAGGCTGAAGAATTTAGAGTTGATTCATCAGGTTATTAAGGGCCATTCAAAGGAAAGGCTCTAGTATATATGAGTTTCATTGGGAGCAAAAAGATGAGGATATAAGTTGGCAGCTGCAAAAGGAAAGTTTGGGTGATGCATGAAGAAAGATTTACCAACAGAGCTCCATACCACTGGAATGCATTGGAAACTAGAAAACAGAATTAGAGATTTCTTAAAGAAAATATAGAACAGAATCTCCCCAGTCAGGACTGACTGGCCACTGGCATCTCCATCCTGTGTTGCTATGGAGGCCTCCCAACTCATCTCTTTTTTCCTGCCCTTGCCCTATACATTCTATTCTCACCAGTTATAGTCACAGTGGTCCTTCCAAAATCTAAGTCAGATCATGTTATTTTCCGGCTCAGAACCCTTCAGTGTCTCCCATCTCATTCACTGTGGTCCTCAGGACATATGTGCCTTTCTCTCTGCTTGGAACACACTTTCCTTAATACCTGTATGGCTTATTTTCTCCTTTTCCAAGTCTCTTCTTACATGTTACCTAGTGACCACCTTTCATAAAGCCCACACCCATTCTATGTGCTATCCCCTTTACACTGCTTTGGTTTTCTTCATGACAAATTAACTGGCATATTATATATATATATATATATATATATATATATATATATATATATATATATATATATATATATATATATATATATATATATATATATAGTTGTTGCTGTTCTCTGTTTCCTACCAAAGGAATGTGAATTCTTGGAGGATAAGGGCTTTGGCTCACTTCTACATTCAGGGAACCTCTAATAGTGCAGCCTGTAGTAAGCATTCAACAAATATTTGATCAACGAATGACCATGATCAAATAATGCTTTTAAAAAAATTATACTAAAATATTTCTAATTAATTAATAAAACAAAACTAGGTTAACTTATGGGTTAACTCAATAATAGCAATCTGTAATAGGCAGATCAATTTTGTCTCATAAGTTGTTTCTATTGTTTCTTCAACCCTTTATTTTACAGCTATGAAAAATACTCTCACTCCAATCCCTGAAATTTTGATAATATTGTTGACTCATTATACAAGTTCTATTTCATTAATTAATTGCATAAAGATAAACTTCATTCCAGCAGGACAAGGAAAGAAAATATTTCTTCAGAATCGACTAAGGGCCAGACCTATGCAGGTGCTTTTTAGTTGCAGCAGTATCTGTCCCATTTTCAGATAAAGAAACTGAGGGATAGAGAAGGAAATTAGCACAACAATGAAATTAGTATAAAGTAGTTCCCCAAACATGCCCTGGCTGGTGTGGCTTACTTGGTTGGGCATTGTCCCACAAACCTAAGGGTTGTTGGTTTGATTCCCAATCAGGGTACCTGCCTGGGTTGTGGGCTTGGTCCCTAGTCAGAGTGCGTACAAGAGGTAACCAATTGATTTTCTTTGTCACATGGATGTTTTACTCCCTTTCTTTCTCCCTCCCTTCCACCTCTCTAGAATCAGTTTAAAAAAAATAGGTTCCCAAATTTTATTGCTTCAAACACTCTCATTGCCTCAGTAGTTTTTCTGAGGCTAACTTTAGGCTAACTAAATAAATAACTCTAAAACAACCCCAGAAACCAGTGCTGTTGATTAAGCAATAAAAAATAGATTGAGTTAATTGGACCTCACAACTGAGTGCCTGCTACACACTGAATGACTTCTTCAAACTTGGCACACAATTGAACATCCGTTGAGCTTACTTTCGCCCCCAACCTCCAGAATCCCAGTATCACAAATATAGGGTGTCATCTGAAGGGGTGAACAGGTCTGATGTTTAAACTGTGAACTACCTTCAGCTAATATTTCACACACTGAGAAACTTTTATGTTTTCCTGGACATTTTAAAATATTTTGCAATGATCCAGGATAAATTCATGCACAGTTTGGGAAATATAAAGTTAAGCTATAGGCTTTTATCTGAACCCTGTTTGAGGCCCTGTTTTCTCCCACATAACCAAATTAATGGGTTCCAGTTACAAAAGTTTAGCATACAGCTATCATTATAGATTATTTTCATGGTCATTCTTATGAGAAGCAACCACTATTTGTTAAATATGGATATCCTAACACCAAGATACCTTCATCACATTCTATACCACCCACTTAATTCCCAATACTAAATGTTTAACTCTTTTTGTCTTAAATATACACAGGCTCCTCACTATTTGTGGACTACTTACTTGTGAATTTTTCATTCATCAAAGTTCTTCTGCATTCCCAAAATCAGTACTTTTGTAATTCACAGACATGCGCGATATGGCATAAAATTGTGATCACCCAACGTGCATATTCCCTGCTGAGGTCAAACAGTCTTCCTGTTCAGCTCTGATGCTGTGAACAAGCATTCTTTCTTCAGTCTATTCAGTGCCAAATTTCTTGCATTTTTGTGCTGTTTGTTGGTTATTTGTCTACTTAAAATGCTTGCAAGTATAGTGCTAAAGTGCTGTTTAGTGTTCCTAAGGGCACAAAGGTTGTGATGCGCCTTATGGACAAAATGCATTTGTTAGACAAGCTTCCCTCAGGCATGAGTTATAGCACAGTTTGCTGTGAGTTCAATGTTAATGAATCAACAATATATATTAAAGTATCTTTAAACAGAAGCACACATAAAACCGTATTGTGTATTGAGTAGTTGATAAAAATGTGCCCAGAGGCTCACAGGTGCCTAACCCTGAATTTCCAGGGGAAATCCCTGTTGCAGGACTCTCCAATCCAGTATTCACAGCACCATTATTGGAAATAACGGCTGCAAATAATAAAAATCAAATGCATGTAGGTGTGCAAGATTTTCTTATTCATTTTTTAAACAACCATGCTGGGGTAATCAGAAAATTCCTATGTAGCTGATAGGTCACCAAGGACAAGCCTCAGCAAGAAACAAATAAAAAAAAACAAACAATCTCACAAAAGAGGGGCAGAGTAGACATTTCCAAGGGAGAAGTAGGATCATGATTGTGAGGCTGGAATATGGGAAGGACATGTTTTGTGTACTTCAGATGGTTGCCTGGAGCTGTCCTGGAGCACTTATCACCATTAAATATGTATTGATTGCTGAAAAGCAAGGTATGGAGAATTGACCCTCCAAGGCCCTTTGTGTATTTATTTTTAGGGACAAATGAGAGATCAAAATATAATCAACACTTTAGGAGAGAAGCCATGGTCAGTTTTTTCTGGGAAAGGAACAGCTCTGTTTTCTTCCTGACTTAGTACAATGAAATATTTTTAAGGTAGATTTAATCTTTATACTCAAAAGGAACTAAAAAATTAAGTACAAAATGAAGCCAT
Organism: Macrotus californicus; assembly: GCA_007922815.1. Lineage (NCBI taxonomy): Eukaryota > Metazoa > Chordata > Mammalia > Chiroptera > Phyllostomidae > Macrotus > Macrotus californicus. The sequence goes on from VMDR010008882.1 coordinate 6,441, forward strand.
TTGGGTGCTAAATGGAAAGAAGTTTAAAAATAACAATTTGTACATACTGTACATTTCTCTCTTCCTAAGTTTAAGTGATGTGAAATCCATCTGATCAAATCACTTGAAATGTCGAGATGAAGGAATGACACTTCATGTAGCAAAGATACAGCATTTCATCAAAAATTATGTTTTTTTTTTACAGATCGTGAATAAATAAATGAATGATGGCCATAAAATTCCTCAGCCTCTCAGATGAATGGTTGTCACAGAAATGTGAAAGCTAACAAAGCAGAAAAATGGCAAAAGAGGGAATATGTCCTAAGGTTTAAATGGGATTTAGTGTCAAATGCTTTGAAAACATAACTCTCATGGTCTATTACTTTATTTTACACGTCAGTATGTAATGAGAAGAATGATCTAATTTGTTATGGGCTTAAAAGGCTGACTATCCTTTCTTTCCTTCTCCTCCAATTTGCCTATATTTTCTCTCTGCCACCTTCCCATCTGCCTGTGTACCTGTGTCCTGCACCCTACATACAGTATCAAGTAGAAGAACAGGAAATACATCTGACAGTCTCCGAATTCCAAACTTGAACTCTACATGGTTAAGTATGCTTCATATTGTCTTATATAACCAATACAATGCTCTGAACACTGAATTGAGCATGGAACTTTTTTATGGACATTTTTAACGTAAGAATGGGCAAGCTTTTTTAAAGATGAAAAGATAAGAAGATGCTATCTGTGCTCCCAAGTGAAGATATTTGGTGGCAGTTTCAGGAGAAGCATGGATATCAATCAAGAGGATAAAGAAACCCTTTCTGGTGATGCTCTACTTCGCTCAGACCACCTTGGAAGCACCATGCTGTCCTCTTGATATCACAGTGGAAGAAGACAGACCATGGGTAGATTTAATGACTTCAAAAATACCAAAATTTGAGGTTGCAGTTAGTGCCATGAATGAACTCCTCAAAGGACTGGATATATACTCTCTGGAGAGAACAATACATCGCAAATACTTTATAAAATAGTGGAGGGACCATACACAGAAAATGAATGATTTGGTTACCACTGTTTTCTAGTGTTTGAAGGGAGATTGGTCTAGATGCTGAGTGATCACCCTGACACAACGTTTTTCAAAATGCACACAGCAGATACCTTGTATTTTCACTGAGCACCTTCAGAGACAGCTGCAGAGGTTGACGGTGAGGATGGAGTCAAGGGCTATTTGTCCAATAAGTCGGAGCTACGAAGCACTTCAAATGTGGCTAGTGTCCCATGTTGAAATAATAAAGTTTTGGATACACTTGGCTGAATAAAATATATTACTAAAATTAATTTCAACAGTTTCTTTCGTTTTTGCAATGTGTCTATTAGAAAATTTAAAATTACAAATGCGGTTTACATTCTATTTCTATTGGACAACATGCTCATCAATTCAGTTTTTGCATATTTAAGTTTATTTTAAGAAAGAATCCATGGCTAATAAAGTATTTTAAGCTACTATGCCAAACCATTAGTGAGATAAGGAAAGTTTCGTCTTACGGTGAAACATTATGCCATAGTTAAACGGAATGAGGTAAGTGATGTGTCTTAATAGAACTAAGTGAAGGCACACTGTGGGCTAACAAAGCAAATTGCAAATGATAATGAGTTTTAAAATTTACTTTATTATACAGGGTAGTGTAAAAGTAAGTTTATAGCTGTGAGTACATAAAACAGTTTATTCTTGTAGTGTGCATTATTGTATTATTTTCCATACAAACAGCTGTAAACCTACTTTTTCCCCAGTCTATATATTTTCTAGCATGAGGGAGGACCCAAAAAAACATAATTATCTTCTTGAGGGCAGGTACCTTGTAGTCCTGGCCTCCCTAACTAGGTGAGTGTTCTGGGAACCCATCTGTATCAGCGTACCAGCTGGTGTTGGTGTGGGAGGCTACATTCGGTCTCAGTAAATTTTTTTTTCAAGACTGTTTTAACATATTTGCCCATTTCATGATGGGTGATTTAGGAGTGCACCTGCCCACACCGCAGTGAATGTTCAGCAAGTTTTGACCAAACACAGCATGACCCCCATGTCCCGCCCTTCCTAGTCACCCCATCTCACCCCAAAGGACTTGTTTTTGTTTCCCCAGATAAAAAAAAGTCCTCAAAGAAATCAGGGGGGAAATACAGACAACTGTGAATGAACAACAATAAAGTAACTAAAAAAAAAAAAAGAAAACATTTTGCTGATGTGGAAGAGCTGAAACAAAAAACAGCAGAAGCACTAAAGGACATCAAAACCGATAAGTTCAAAAACTGTTTTAAGCAGTGAAAAGAAGTCTCAACTGGTATATAGCATCAAATGGAGAGTACTTTGAAGGTGACTGAAGTTAAAAGTGTAAGAATAAATACACAATTTTTTATCAATAAATTTCTGTTTTTCCGGGTCTCCCTTCGTCTATAATTACCTGGACAGTGGTTTGGAAGGCTTATGCCTACCTGAGAGCAGAAGACTGAGAATGGGAAGATAGTAGGGGAGTTGGCGGGGGGTGGGGAGGGTTTACTGAGAGGTTATATAGCAGTATTTACAGTGACTGAAATATTTAAGGAGAATGTAGCTATACACTACTTTATCATCACTATTCTCATTATTAATGGTATTAAGCTAGGTAATCTTCATTTCTTTCCATTCCATGGCTTTATCATCCTGATGGGAAAATAGTGTCACCAAGAGAAACACATGGAGAAAAGCAGGGGCAGCCCTAAGCTGACATCAAATTTAGGTAACTGTGCAGGCCAGAAGCAGGCAGGCATTACCGTTCAGGACATTCACTGCTAACCTAGGCTTGTTGGGATCATCCATCCCTGTATTTGTACAAAGTTACCAACACCTGAGTAAATGAGGAGCCAAACAACTTACCAAGTTAAACCAAGTAATTAAAAATGAAATGGTAAATTCGGGGGAGTCCCTCCGAGAAGGTCTAATGAGCTCTGAGCTGCATAGGTCTTACATACCCTGATCATCAGCACAGCCTTCCGTATGTCCCGAACACCGTCGTACACCAGGCGAGAGGCATCAATGAACTCATTCTCCTCAAAGGGCTGAGGGACATTGGCACTCAGGGCTTCAATGGCAACTTCTACTTGTTCAGCAAAGCGTGGCATCACTGGGTTGAACAAAGAAAAGCAGTGGATTAGGCGACCTTTCTCATGCTCCTGTGCACCAGCCCTCAGGTGAGGTGGCAGGCTCTGGGCATCACAACAATTCCTGGAGCTGTGTGGCTACCTGTCCAGTGTGAAGTGAACCCACTTTAGTGGTCTTTGTGCTACTTACTTGCAAGAGGGGAAGCAAACTGTTACTCCATGAATGGTGATTTATTCAACAGAGCAAGTTTTTAAAACTAGCCCCAGGTAGTATATTAGAATGTATCTTAGAATGCAGAGAAGCACAGATTGCATGTTATCCCAAACGGAGTTGACTTCCACTTCTGCTAGTTACTAGCTGTGAAGACTTGACCAAGTTTTCTTAACACTTCTAGACCTGTTTTCTTGTCTAAAAATATAACTTAATTGGTCATAAAATATAATAATAAGATTCTTCCTTAGGTTTCAGTAGGATAATGCATAAAAATGTGTCAGATGGCATCTGGTCTTTATAAAGCCTCCATAAATATATGACTAATTTCAGAGGCTAAAGTTATCACTGGTGAGGAGCAGCCCTTTACCTACATGAGTTTATAATATAAAGTGTGAATGAAATAATTCAATCCATTTTACTTGTGTCTGAAGTATAGGACTCGAGATGTTAGAGGTGGGGGGGATGGCTGTGGAAGGAGGCTTGCGGGAAGACAGTGTCAGGAAAGAGAGGGAAACCCCAAAAGGCTTCAGCAGAAAGCCTGTGTAGAGACTAGTGGGCTGACAGATGAATCTGATCATTCCAGTTTACCAGGACCACCTTGAGGTGAAAGAAGACACATCTACACATTTCTAAAACACTGGCACCTCTTTCTGTAAACGAGGACCCCTACATATACACTGGAAGTTTGTGGAAAGTAAACTCAGTGGACTGTCTGGAACACTTAAGAAAATGATGCTGATTCACTGATTCTCAAAAATTTTAATTCAATTTGCTCAGCTGTTATCTTGTAACATCAATTCATATGGCAAAAGCAGGCCAAGAGAACATTTCATTTATTTACAAGGGCAATAAAATAGAAACATCATTCATCTCCTTCTGTTTCTGAACTTTCATGCCTAATTCGTCTTTATACTCATTTTTATCCTCTGTGGACATTTCAACATCCATTTTAATCCCTAGTGTGAGAAACTCTGATAAATTACCTTACTGTCTAGGGTCAGAGTATTCAAGATAAAGCAATCCTAGAAAAATGTATTTTTACTAGGAAAAGTCAAACTATTTTTTTAAAGGAGGGTCAGAAGAAAACACAGTAACTATTCTTTCAATAAAAATTATCAAAACCAAAGCATGCATTGGGTGAATTTCCCTCTGTGAGCAAATTAGTTCCCTACTCTTTGAATTTTTCATTTTGGCTTTTCATCTGCTTTTATATAAGAGGAATTTGAGGGATTTTGAACTGTATTGCCTCAAATATGAATCCAATTAAAATATATTCCTAATAATCACCACATTCAACTCAGGCCACTTCAGTTACGCATTTGTGCTGGGAGTAAACTCTTTCACCCTCAGAAGTCTAGGGAATTTAAACTGGCCTCCTTAAGCATGAAAACATTTTTGTAGGTATTTGGAAATTTCACAGATACTTTTCTTAAATTAAATGACAAATTCTCTTCTTTCATAAACTAAAAATTCTGAATCATATTAATCCCATTCCATTTTATGTTTAAGCTTCCAACCATGACCCTTGGCAATTTTACATATTGATTTGATACCATCAGTAGCACTTAGCTGCATAAACTTGTGTCCCTGTTGTGTAACTAATAAAGGATCAGTAATCCTACATGTACACAAGATAAACACTCCTGCAAATCAATAGGGAAAAAGAAGAAAAATAGACAAAAGTGTAGAACAGGCAATTCACAGAAAAAGAAACCCTACGTTATGGACAAATACATAATAAGATACTTGGCTTCTCTAATTAAAAAAATTACAATGTAAACAATGAGATGTAATTTCATAATAATATCCATCTTACTATGAATATAGACAAAAGGGAAGCCTTCTGTTGTAGATGGAGTGAAAATAGGTACATATAATTTTGGCGAACACTTTGACAAAAATATAATGAAGCAAGCTGGTCCCAAACAGTGAGTCAGGACACTATCTGGAGCGTGGCCAGATGTTGATCTGTAAAGAGATACTGAGTGGGAGGGCTGGGTATATTGGAGTCACAGCAGTGTCTTTGTGTCTGTCCGGTTACAGTTGTTTCTTCTCCATAGGTTATATATTCTAAGAGTTAATAAGAAGAGTTAGGTAGAACCTGGGAACAAAAATACCTGAGGGCTCTCTCCAGACTTTCTGCAAGTTCTATTCTGAGTCCCCAAACTCAGGAGGGAACCACTGTAAGCTGCTCACTCCAGGCTCATGGGCAGTATGGACTTAGGGGTATAACAGTATATTAGAATAAGTCCAAAAGTCAAAGTTTTGACTGGGAAAAGCAAACTGAAAAGTGATGTCATTTACAAGAAGTTTTAAAATACACAAAAGGATTCTCTGTACAATTTAAACCAATATGCATCTTTACTATGCATGTTTTGAAAGGATGTATACCACCTTAAGTATAGTGGTTACCTGTGAGAGGGAAAGGAGAGACATGGGATTAAGTAGACTTCTTAAGGAAGCCTCAAGTGTATCTTAACTCTAAAAATTGTGATTCGGATATGGCAAAATGTTAATATTTGTTACACAGGTAAAGGAGATGTCAGTTTTATCAGTCTCTGTTCCTTTTGTATCTTTGAATCATTTCATAGTTCAAATATTTAAAAAGAGATCAACATATTATCTTCAAGGCTGTACTTCTTATAGACTAAGGCTCTGAAAAAATAAAGTTCCAGCTCATGGCTCAGAACATAATAAAAATTAATTTATAACAATACTAAGTGAGGAATTCCCTCAAAACTTGTGCCTGGTCAAATGCTCAATATTCAACCTTAACACTGACAGCTGGAACGTTGAATTAGGGAGTACCCACCTCCTAGACCTCAGCTCCTATGCACACACCTCTATTTGCATGAAGACATTTGATAGAGTCTAAAAGGGAGAGCAGTGCTGTGTGTTACTTTGGGTTTTTTTGTGCAAGGTCATCCTGAAGAAGATTTGGGGAGGAGGAAAATGCAGGAGGTCACATGCTCTCTTTTCTGCCTACCTCTAGGACTGATTCTGCCCAAGGGAGAGAGAGGAAAGCTAAAATCTAAAGACATCATTTTCATAATGGATGCTCTGAGGCCTAAAACATACCCCGTGCTGCTCTGAAACCCTAAGTTTGGAGAAGGGAATTGTATTTGTTCCAGCATGGAGTGCAGAACCACTCTAGGGATACTCAGGAAGACATGGTCTTGGTATGAACAACAGTGTTGATGATGTGGCATTGTTAGAAGAGGCAGAAACAAGGCCTTCTTCTAAAGAGATAAGGACAGATAATACCATCACCTTCCCAGGTGAGAAATGGTGGAAAAAAGGATGCAAAATCCTTGCTTTCCAAATGAGGGCTCTGAGTACAATTTAGCCTTAATATTCCAATGACCTTGTTATACTCCACAAGCTGGCAAAACCTAGAACTTGAACTCAATTTAATTTGATTTTGTTTACTGTCACTGACAAGACATCTATTATTTTTTTTACTGCAAGTCAGGGTTTTTCTGACCCTTTAGAAAGTATTTCTCCATGCTCACTTCCAAAGTGCACTCAATAATTATTTCTTTAGGAATTAGTCAACTGCTAATGCTCTTTACCCAACATACTTTTGCTCTCCACATTGCTGTTCTCTTTCTGTTTTAGCTTTATCTTTGTTTTTAAAAGTGATAAGAGAGAAAAACCAAAGTTTATAGAACAATCCATCTTGACAGAACTTCAGATGTTAGTTTAACTGTGAATTCTCCCAACACTTCAATAGGGTCTGAAAAATTAAACACCCCAAAAGTAAAACTGAGGTAGAAAAAAGCCTCAGACTTCTTCGAATATGAGGCTGATTCCTCTTCCCACTAATTAGGACAACACACAGCACTAGTTTTGCAATTCACACATTACGTATTAACAGAGTTTCTGATATAGAATTATATAAATAGAAGCTTTTTTCTACTTTCTGAATTACATCCAAAAAAAAGTTTAGATACCACTTTACTGTTATTTATCAGAAACCCTGGAATGCTTTGAATAGCTTATGTCCTGAAAGGTAGATCAAAGTTAGAAATAAACTTTTAAGTTCTCACTGTACTTCTGTATGCAGAGTGCACACTAGGCCACAGAATGATGACATTCCCGGAGTAATGAAATCAGAGCTCAGTATGCATATAAAAATCAAGGTCGTCTCAGTCTAGTGTTGAGATTCTAAACCAGAGGTGAGAAAGATCTGGACTGAATCCTCCTGAGATTTCAGAGGTGAAGTTTCAGAGCACAGGGTGAGTCAGTAAAACGAATGAAAAGTTGTGCTAAAGATGCAAATAGGACTGCTGACAACCTAAGAGCAAAATCCAAGGAGAACTCCAGGCAATGAAAATGAACAGCAACCAACCACAGCTTCCAAGGGACTGTCTGAAAGGTCCACACCCAGCTTTATATGTTCCAATGATTCCCTTTGATAAAGTAGGATACAAACAAACATCTGACACCTGCCTGTAATGCCTAGCTCGCTCTCTCTCTCTATCTCCCCATCTATTCCAACATACATGCAAATGTTCCAATTAGACTGAATTACTCCTATGTCTTCTAATATGACACAGAGACATGCCATGCTATATCAGCATGTCTATGATCAATTTATTCCCTAATATTGACATATATTTCTTTATCTTTTGGCTCGGTAAGTTTCTCTTCAATCTTCATTATCCAGTTTATAATTGACTTCCATTGTGAAGCCTTCCTTAATCCACACCTGGAAGTCGGCAGTTCTTACGAATATATAGCATCCTAATTATGCATGCATCATTACAGTACTTAGAACACTATAGTAGGACTGTCTGATATTTCTGTGTGTCAACTTTTTCATATAGGAGTCACTGTTAGTCAGATTATCTCTTCTTCACTCTTTGCATGTTAAGCCCTTATTGTGCTTCTGGCACAGTTCACCTATCCAGTTGGGAGAAGAGGTGAAAAAATGAGATGTAAGGAAGAACTCGTTTGCCATCACGTATTTCAATAACAAAATGAGCAGTATTACATTTCACATACTAAGTCCCTTTCTTTCTGCCCATCATTTCATATTAGTTCAGTAATTATATTAAAGAGTTTCATGAGTCATTAACCAAATTATTAGTGAACATTCCAGGTTTGGTCTCCAGGGATCTTTCAGAGAGTTGAGTTCAGAATCCTTTCATAAGTACCTGAGGAGGATCTTCACCACAAAGCATGGAGAAAATTAATTATTGTATCCTTCACTAGTTCACCAAGGCCAAACCAGCATATCTGTACTTCTAGGAGTCACCCAATTGTGGTGGTGCAGTCGACCAATATACTTTCTTAAGTGTGCTCCTTATGAAACATTATTACTTCATATAGAGAAAATAGAAAGGGCCCCAGTTCTAAAGAAAAAAACCAATCTACCAAATGTTAATAGAAAATAGAAACATAAGAATATTTGAAAAAAATCTAGAAAGATAATAAAATTTCAGGACTAGGAGGAATTATGGCCAATTCCAATACAAGAATAAGTACACTATACTTCTCTCCTACCCATCACTAATAGTTATTATGCCTCCATTTTAACAGTTGAAATTAGGTAAAGAATTAGGTTTTATCAGAGTAATTGAAGCCAGAAAGTATTAATTTGGAGAGAGACTCTGGGGGCAACTCCAGTGTGCCCCTAAGGCAGGAAAGTATTGTGTGATGTTATTTCTATAGGTAATGCATACTTTCCCTAAAATGGCTTTTTTATCAGACACTGCTAAGGCATTTTGTTCAAGTGTACCCAATCAGATGCTCAGTAAGAGAAGAAAGTGTAAAGGACAGTATGCTCTAAACCACTGGGGCATGAACTTGCCCAACGCAACGTGTGAACGGCGTTTACAAGGCTATGGGTGTGCCTTGACTGTTCAGTGCATCCGTGAAGCATCATCACTTAGAGAGGAGCCTGTTGGAGTCTGAAGCTTCAAGTCACACTTACTGTACAATCCATACTCATTGAAGGTGTGACCCTCTTGCTGCTTTGGTACCACTCAAAAATAGTGGCTGAAACACCACAGAAGCTAGCCATTGTTTTGTGATAGCTCAGTAGTTTTAATAAAGACCTTCACGATCATTAAGTTATTAGAGAATGTTCTAGGGTTACCTCACCCCCAAACAGGGAATCTTTCAAAATCCTAAGTTCAGAATTTGTTTAAGGCTGCTGGGTTTCTACCTATTGGGCAAGAAGGAAATAATCAAATGAATCTGTAATTCTACTTGGTGGAGGGTGGCTATTTCATTTCTATAGGTAATGTACTATAGACCCATGGACTTCCACTAGGTGTAAAGGCTTTCCTACACGGTTAAAGAACAGCCAGAATCTTGTTGACTCACTTGGCTAGGATTTCTTGCATTATCTGGAACTTTCACTTCTCATCCTGATTTTTCACATTTTTTCTAATCCTGCTTGACTTCCACCCCCCACTGGCTACATAGCTTCTGAGATTCTGAGGTTAATGTTTGAATCTCTGAGCTTAAGTCAAGTGATGTTTTCCTTAGTAATAGTTTTTTGCCTACACTTTCATATGTACTAATGATGTCAGGTTTTTTTCTTGCCTTTTTCTTCCTTTTTGAATTATGTACCAGCTTTATCATGTTTCTCTGTACAGTTCCTTGAATCTGTCCTTCTCTGCTCCAACTCCCCTGTCCAATCACCTTGAGCCAACTTTACTTTTCCCTTCCCCACTATCTCGCTCTGCTATTTTCTGGTATCCTTTTAAGAGATCTTGCAATGGTGGCACTCAGTCAAGCTGTGGCCAGTTTTCTGGTCCATAGAAATTATGAAATAATCATATTTATAATAATATTAATTCATAAATATTTGGGGTGATTTGTTACACAGCAACAGATAACTAGTAGATGACGCTATGCCATAAGTAGAAACACCAGTAAAAATAGTTATTAGTACATTAAAGTTTCTGCTCAATGGTAGCAAGTATCATTGGTGTAGGTTCCTTTCTCATCTATGCATTGGCTCCAGACAGAAGTATAAATAAATCCTAATATTTCATTCTGTACAAGTTAACCAATATGAACCTCAGTTAGCTGTAAAACAGAGATAATGATGGAGGTCCTTCAGGTTTTACATTAAATTAAAAAATAATGCATTCAACAAAATTTTATACTGCATAGGCAGTACCTTAGCCACTGGACACAAAGTGACAAAACAAAATGATCTTTCCTTCAAGGCACACAAAAAATGGAATGTGTGCACGATGCTTACTATTGTGCCTGACACATGGAAGATTCACAGTAAATGGTTCTTGCAACTGTCTTCACACCAGGACCCTCTGTGCCTACCCATCCCTGCACCCTTTTCATTGTTTACAGCAGGCAAAATCAGCCAGTCTCCTCTGGATAAAGTTTGAAGGTACAACTACATGATTTACCCCCAAAAGTACACCTTGTAGAAGAAAACTGAAAATAGCATACCAATAATTGAGAACGTGCAACAATTTATGTTAAAAACAAAATATCCCTGCTTTTATGCTCCTCTCTTTCCTTAGCAGGTTCACGTCATCCTTCTGATGGCTTTGCATTTTTAATAATAAATTTCCTATACTATCTGTCATTGGGGTTAGATTTTATAAACTTATCCCTTGAATTTCCTTTTTGTCTTGATTGCCAGCAAGGTCAGTCAGTGTTAAACATTGTATTCCATTATAACCTCACCCGATCCACGAGGAAAAAGAATCTTTAAAAGTTAAGAGACTTTGTCAAAAATAAAAATTAAAACCTAGCTTCCCAAGGTCAAATAAAACACTTTTTCTAAGACACCTCCCAGCTTAATCTAATATTCTTGTGAAACTACTTCTCTTCTATCTGAAAGATATACCACTTTATTGTATATTAATTGATTTACTGGATTTGAATCTTGAGTATCCACAAATGCTTTTTGAAATGTGGTAGTGGTGGTGTGGAAATACTAGTTAAATACTTTCTCTAAATTTACATTTCACTGTCTAGACCAATGCTATGCTAGGTCTCACAGTGCTTTCTCTTCATAACTCCTCATCAGGTTAGAGGATGTAGATGATGATGTTCACTGGAAGCCAGGAGCAGAGACAAAAGCAGCCCAGCTTAATCTGTTCCTCATTCTCCGGTGACTATTTGTTTACTCTTTCTATCTTTCCAGATGACCACCGGCATCATTCTGGCTAGTCCTAATTCTTTCATCTTCGTGTTTTCTTGGACTTTGTCTCATCAGAGTCAGTCATCTGTTCCCTCTGAGGGAGTTCCTAAAGGCTTCCATTTTCATCAGTTCTTGTTTGGAAAATTATAATGTACATTTTAAACATCAAAATCAAATTCAAGTTCCAGAAGGCCATACATAACCCATGAGCTGAATTGTTTGATGAAAGATGAAAAAGCACTGCCTAGAAAAATGGGGAAAATATCCTCTAAATTCCATTCACGATAACTACCCTAAGAGAATCAGGGAACATCCATCTGCTCTTGTCTAGACACAAATTCTTTTCCCTCAAGATAGAAAATGCTTGCTTGGAAAGTTTTCTTGTATTTTAAAATAAGCACTTCAAAAATAATTGCCAGTGGTTTGTAAGTTACAAAGAAGGATGGCACACTGAAGCCTGAGGAAGGGATAAAGAACCAAACATGATGCCTGATTTAGAAAAGGATGGCACACTGAAGCCTGAGGAAGGGACAGAGAACCGAACATGATGCCTGATTTAGCTTACAGAGGTTGCTGGGAACCAGCATTGATAAATACAGTTAAATTTGGCTTCTGTGAGGTTTAAAAGATTAAGATGTAATAAAATAATCACTAAAAAATGTACTGCACATAATTTAACAGATTTTGATTTTGATCATTAGGCTTGTAATTTTTAAAAGGGATACAATCACCAAAATAAGGTATTACTCTGTCAGTTATGGTTTTTCATTTATATTAATAAACCATTTAAAACTTCAAATCTAATTAAGGTTGGAAGAAATGAAGAGGTGCTCTTAAATATCAGGAGGTTAAAATTTAAATAGGAAGCCATGCACACACACACACACACACACACACCCTAGAGGGAAAGATGGAAAGAGCACAGGCATGTACATTAAGACAGAGAACAGGGCAAACAAACAGGTTTTCAACACAGAGTGGTATATGTAAGTTGCCTGAGAAAAGACATAGATAATAAGAGTAGTGGGGGCACAGAGGAGTAGGATTGGCAGAAGACTTGACCTACAACAATGAAACTAGCCAGGACTAGAGAATAGGTAAAATATAAAAAGACAAACCAGGTGGGGAGATTATTTTGGGATCATTTTGATCAGAATAAACAGAACTTCTCTGGTTCTTATATCCATCTGTTATTTCCAGCATTTTCCTAATCAAACTATTTCTGGAATATACCAGTGATGTGTCACATGTGCTCCCAAACAAGTGATTGTCAGCATATTCTTTCCTTCTTTGATTCAAACACCTGTCACTGATAGGGCAGATATTCTAGGTGAAGGGAACTTACTAACACCTCTGTCACCCAAAGTTAATACATCCTGGCTGCCAATCCCAGCAGAGGCCATCAGTGTTGGTGTCCCCTGCACGATGAAATATGCAGGTCCTTCCTCCACTCCACTGTCACTGTCACTATCACGGATGCTGGTCCCTGGGGCCCTAGAAATGACAAAGAAGTACCTTGTCCTGTGCAGTCCCCAGAATTCTGAATCCACAGTGTGGTCCATGCAGAACTGGACATTCATGTTCTTCATTCTAGTTTTACTGTGACAACTGGGCACAAGAAAGTGCTGTTTCTTCCACTATGTTACTCTAAACTTAAGGCATGTAAGTATGTAACTGTGAGCCTTCCTAAGTTCACCCTATTTCCACATCTACTTCCTTATTAGAGGTTGATTACCAGGATAAAATTGGATATCTTATTGTCTCTTCTTAAGTTGTGTTTTTTTGGGTGGTTCTTCGGGTCCTCATGCTGAGAGAGCTGGACATGTCTGAGTTCTAGCAGAAAAGATTACTGACAAACAAGCCAAAATAGAGAAAATATTATCATGTTTCTTCATGGCCACAGCTTTGTGACTAGTAACCTGATTCAAAGGGTGAATCAATAACAGTCCTACGATAGTAAAATAAACCTGTAAATTTCCAGGTTGTTTCCCCCCAAGAAATGTGTTCATATTTCATAAGGGAATAAAACCAGGAGCCATTCATTTATATTCCAAAGGGTTGTAATTACATGGGCACCTTTCCTTGACGAGTTCATTAATGTTAAAGAGTAAAGCTTTCTCTCCTCTTAGGAGGGGAGAAAGGCAGCTGAGTACCAGTCCTATATAAGATCCCAGAATCATAATTTCATGGTTCCACTCCTACAATGTGGGCCTCTCTGTATGTGCAGGTTTCACCTGCCCTCATCACATGCCTTGAGAAGAAGGATGAAGCATGTAGAACTGGCAAGGTTATTGCTGTAATTAATAAGTTTTTTCTCTGAGCCAGAAATCTTACATTTGCTTTTAGGATAAAATAAATGTAGGTATTTAAAACCATCAGCCAAATCCCTACAATACCCAGAGGATGTAGGTTTCAGTCAAACAGAAAGAGCTTTAAGACAAACTACACATTGCCTGTTTAAGGACTATTAAGTGCATAAAATTTTGTCCTCATGCCTCCAACACTTCTGACTTCCCACCACCATGAATACCACAACCACCAATAAGTAAGACATTTCCTCCATATCATAATCCTTTGACCCTTTCAGAGAGAAATACTTTGTACCAATAGTAAGAGCCTTATTAAAATACCTATGTTAGGATGTCCAGGCTGAATGACCTCAGCCATTATAGCTTCTGTGGAAATTCCTTACTTTCATAATCAAATTTCAAGGTCAGTTATTGAGAAGTGAACTTGGACTATAACAGGCCTTTTTAGCTATAGTAGCTAATGCTTTCTGTCCTCCCAATAAGCTGTCCTACCATGTTCTTCTGATATTGATCTTGCTTCAGTCTGCAACTACATATCTAGTCCCATATTTACACAGATCATGTATACCTGTCCAGTCATAAAACTGAATCCCCTTAGCAAAAGAAATCATCCCAAGGGGAATAAGCATACCCCAAGTAACCAAGCAGATTGCTTCCCTTTAATATGTAGAAAGGAGGAGGAAAAGAAGTCTCCATATTTATCCTCAAATCTTGAGCTAACATACAAGTATTCTCTACTAAAAAAAAAAGTAATATCCTAAGAGTTTTTGTTTTCATTTATTCAATACATACATATTAAATGTTAGTTATATGATAACACTGTTTTAGACCCTAGGCACTGACAGAAACACCCAACTCTGGGAACAATCTAGTTGTGGACTGTTTACACTGAAGAGGACATATTAAATATCAAAAGACTAATAAAGGGTGGTCCCTATTGTCTCCAGCTGAAACTTGAGCCAGATCTTAAAGGATGAGTTCAATACACAGATGTAGAGAAAGAGAAAACAAAGAACATCACAGGAAGGAGTGTGGGAACAGCATGGATCTGTTTTGCTTGAAGAATAAGAATACACCTGTCTAGATGAATCAGAGGTGTTTTTTAATTTTTTAATAACATTTTTACAAAGATGTTTATGGAGGATTCATGGGCAATAATTGTCAGTGTTAAGTGCAGTCACCAGGAAGCCAGTAGACAGTGACACATATTCCCAAGATCGATAACATTGATCATACTTAGATGACAAAACATCGGCCAGTACATGAGAAACAGAGGCCCAGAGGCATTACCTAACTTGTGTAAGGTCACAGTTAGTTGGCAGAAATCAAGGAATTGAGTTCTTCTGATTCCTAACCTGAATTCATTCTACTACATTATACTGAGATGCAATGGTACCCCTCGTTACTACTTCCAGTTTGGGTGCTTTCAGTTTGCTAATCCTCTTACATTTTCTAGGTAAAATGGACAGAAGTAATGTAATAAATCTCTTTTGTTTTTACAAAAACTTTACAGAGGCATAAGAGCAAAAATTGTACCATCTCTACTAAGTAAGAAAAGCTAAGCTACATACTGTGTGATTCCAACTATATGACATTCTAGAAATGGCAAAACTATGGAGACAGTGAAAAGATCAGTGGTTGCCAGGGAGTTGGGACAGGGAGAGGGATGATTAGATGGAGAACAGAGTATTTTTAGGACAGTGAAAAAACGCACGGTATGATTACATAAAGATGGACACATGTCACTGCACATTACTCAAACCCATAGAATATATAATGACGAAAGTTAACTGTAATTTTAACTATGGACTTTAGATGATTACGATGTGTCAATGTAGGCTCATCAGTTGTAACAAATTTACTACCCTGACAGGGGATATCCATAATGGGGGACACTATGAACATGTGCACTCAAGGGGTAGATAGAAAATATCTGTATCTTCACTTTTTCTCTGAGCATTAAGCTGTTCTAAAAAGAATAAAGCCTTAATAAAAATTATACCATCTGTTTGGCCCACGTGTTCTCCAAAACAATGAAATTTTAATTTCTGCCTATAAAGTGCCTAATAACATAGAATCCTATTAAAAATACTTTATCTTTCTATTCTTTTTTTTGTCCCTACTGAGGAAGGAACTGCTGGCAGAATCTCAAAGATCTCTCAACCTCATCACGTACACATTGCCATGAACTTGCATCAACTATCAAATTTAAAAATGACATTTCAATATAATCTGTTCAGTGAAGAATGAGCTGCTCTTTACATATCTAAATATGATATCACTGAATGTATTTTCGCCCCACTCAACCTTCTGCGGTAACCTGACTTTGTAAATAAGATCTCTGAAGATGGGCCTGGTCAAGCGCACGCTTACTACTAAGCTGCTGACAGTTTGTTATAACTCGGATTTTATTGAAGAGCCCATCAAATATGTAAGCATGTAATGGGGCTGATGAAGACTGAGTTTGTTGTGTTTTTGTCAATCCAGATTACTTTTATAAAAAATAAATAGGTATAATATTGCCCTTGAATTTTAGCATCCACATAATCCACAAAATTTCTCCTCTAATTTAACTCAGCATTCATGTGAACACAAAAAACACTCTTCAGCAAGGTCTTCAGCTCACTCTCAGCTCCTAGCCACGCAACCCAGGCAGTCAAGTGGTAAAGTGAGATTTTCTCTACAGAGACCCACCCCTGCATCATTTATGTGTCTAAACAGGGGCTGGCCTGTGTTTACAAACCCTTTCAGCAGCAAATTCTGCTCTAGTCAAAAGTTTTTGAACAGTCTGCCTTTTTTTAGCTTCTTCTTTGTAATTTACTCTTACACTACTCCCTTCACCATGCCCTATGGTCACAACACCTGATTTCCATTTTTCCTTGTTTAAACTTGCCCCTATCTTGGGAAATTTCTTCCCTTTAGGGCAGTTATTTTCAATGGGGTTACCCCCTTCCAAGAACATGTGGCAATATCTAGAGACACTTTGTTGTCACAACTTGGGGGGGGAGTAGGGAGGAGGTTCTACAAGCATCTAGTGGGTTGAGGCCAGGGGTGCTGCTAAGCATCCTATAATGCACAAGAAAACTCCTGTCCCCCAAGAAAGAATTACTCAGGCTGAAATGTCAGTAGTACAGAGGTTGGAAACTTCTGCCTTGTAGTCTTGAATCTAACAACTCAGACATAAAATGAGGCGGAGCCTTGTAGGTTGTAAAAAGGCAAAAGAAAACACGCCATTTTCTCTTCCATGTGCTGGACTCCTTTCCTGTTTTCTCATCCTTCCTCTTGGCATATTCCCTCCTTGAGCAATGCCATTGTATTCTCTTCCCAAAATACAATGTACTCTCAGGACAAAGTCTGACAGGTTCAGATTTTAAAAAGTAACCAATTCAATGTGGCTATAAATTTTTGTCTTTAAAAAATTGGGAACAAAACATTAGCCAAAATGTAGAAACTTGAGCATTAGTGATATGCATGTGAGTTTTTATTTTGAGGGCAGATGTCTCCTTAGCATAGTTAGAACCTTACAAGAGGTTAGAATACACACACACACACACACACACACACACACACACACGTGAATATATGAAAACACACACACATATAATGTGTGTGTGTGTGTATTTTTTTCTTTACAACAAAACTCTGCACAACAGTAATCACAGATCTGATCCTATGGTCTTTCTCAAACTCCATGTGTCTAGTACATTCTCAACAATTCTAATTAGCAACCAATGAGTTAACAGCTAACATTTTTGCCTTCATTTCTTTAACAATTTCTCTAGTTACACATAAAGAACCAATTCTGTTCCTGTTTAGAAAAGATAAGAACAATTGGTGAGAGAAGCAAAAGAATTCATATATCTTGTACATTCTAATTCTTGGCCCACTAATATCCATTTTTGTTTGACATGTATTTCTGTATTTTCTACTGCAGTTGTGTACAAACTGTCTATTTTAATATTTTCTACCCGGTTACTTTCCTAGTTATCTTTGAAACATCCTGAAAAATAGAATATATCTAAATATCCTGCTCATTATATCTGTTCAACTAAGAACTAAATGTGGATGTCAGAATCAGGAAGGTGCCTTTAGTTAAGTCTCCCAAGTATTCAATCACCATAAGGGAGGGCTGGAATGATGAGAATTTTAAAAGCTCTGAAAATTAACAAATAAGAGCAAAGTCTTGATTAGCAACAACAACCCAGAATGGACTGCACTGTTTCACTGATTTTCTTTTTTAGTTAGAAAAAAAAAATCTACCAGATAATTGTATACATTTCAAGACTTTGGTGAAAATTATGTTCAAATATCTCAATCAACTAAGCACACTGTCCTTGCTTTTAAGTAGATTTTGACTCAGTGGCAACATTCCTTCTGTTCATTAAAGCATCCCAAAATACAATAAGGAAAAAAAAAACCAATTGTGTCTTGAACAATGCCTAAAATCTTTGTCTGCACAAAAATCACATGTAAGTCTGCTATGCGCTCTGTTGTCTTCCATCTGCTACAGTTATTCCCACCCGGTGAGCAGGCGTGAGCTGAGCGTTCTGTCTCCAGGTGTTCCACCTTTCTCTGAAACTCTCTTCCTAGTACCACACCCAGGGGAGTGCTGCTATATGTCCAGTATGCCATGTGAAGCTGAGGCTTTATAAGAATAGAGCTAAGGGGCCAGGAACCGAGCACTACAGGAATGTGAGAGGGGCCCCTAAAAGTGAAAGAAAAGTCCTTAACTTGGAAAGTTATATGCCTATTTCTTAATTCTTCCAAGCAAGGAAAGGAACTGTATGGCTTGCTGTGTTGCTCTACTGAGTGCAGAGGGCAAGTCTATTTGAAAGAAAACAGTGTTGAACTTCAGCTAATTAAAATGTAAGTAGAGGTTATTATTGTTATTGTTATAATTTCTAATTCTAAATCTGTGAGGATTCTCAAGAGCAAAAATCTCTGAGTATGCTCTTTATTTTGTCATATTACACTATTCCCATTCTGCTTATGTTTCAGAGAAAGCAACCAATGTCCATTTATCTTTTGTTCTTGGTATTCTAGACTAACAAATATGTACAGAAATCTTTATAAAACAAATTTTCTCTGTAGAAGGAAACATGTTTCTAACATGCAGGACTTGGAACACTGCTATATGTGACCTTTGAGAATCCTGTCTATTTTTGATTAGCCCAGTGGATTCCAAAGTCCATGTGCCTAGTGCAGAAGTCCCCCATCACCACCGACCTTGGGGTTTGATGAGAGGTCCTTCTGTGCACACATGGGACCCAACTCATTATTTATTCATAATCCCATGCAATATAGATTTAAAGTCTCTGTGTTCTCTCCTTCCCTGAACTTATTCTCATTTCTCCCATATATACAAGTTCACATGGCATGAAGGGCTTCAGAAATGGTCTGAAGCCAAGAGGCACTAGTCAAGAACATAAACTACTAAAAATAGGACAATCTTTTTCTACTCAAAGTTATGAGTTGTTCTATGAACTCGGTGGAAGGTTCTTCTTTCATCCTAATGCACCACAGAGCTATGACGGGCTCCCGTAAGTAACCGTGTCTCACCACAACACTGACGTCCCAACGGGCAGTCTCACACCCCTGGAGCAGGGCGTGTAAGGCTTTCCTACAGGGGCAAGAAATATATTGAATGTTTCACCCCTTGTCGGCAGCTACCATCTCCTTTCTTTAAGTACTTCACATGCCGGCATTACCTAGAATTTTTATGCATTCTTCCCACTGGTTGTCCATCCATAGTCCTTCATCAAGGTCTATCTTCTCAAGAAACTAAGAAATAGTTTTTAAGTTCAAGGTCCCAAGTTCCAATCACATCTCTACTATTTTTTAGCCTTGGAAAACTTTTCCATCTTTTAACCGATTTGAATCGCCACATTTGCATAGTAATTGGGAATAAATTTTTATTACCTGCCTACTTCATAAGGTACTTGTGAGAATCAGATGAGACTGTATGAAAACTACAAAGTCTTTTATACATGCAAAGCAATAAAATCATTATTCTGCTAAAGTTATACCAATTTAAACTCAAGAAATGAAGACAGTGCCCTTTCCATGATCATGTGTAATATAGATTCACAAAGGCCTATATAAAACAATAAAACTGATTTATTCAAATATGGAAATTCATCACATGTTCACATTTTGGTCAAATCTAATATCCATGTTTACCTGTCTCAGAGAGCAGTTTTGTAGCTTCCAGCACCTTCTCAGTATAAACACCAGCTTCATAGTTCTCCATCTCAGCATTGATGATGTGTATGACTCGAGCTGCACGGCCCCTGATGGCCCCCGCAGTCCGGTCCAGGGTGTCCACATCTCCCTCTTGGAGGGCTATCACACACTTGTTCACATCCTCCAAGATGTGATTTTCTGGGGAAAAAACAGGTACACGTGTGTATGATTTTACATTAGTCAGCTCTTAATAACCAATCTAAGATTCGTCACTATCATGAACCATCTTGTACATTTCCATATATGCCTAACAACACAGAAATGACATTTAAAGGACAAAGTTTATCATTACAATAGTGGTTTTCAAACTTGAGCATAGCACAATCATACAGACTGCTGGGCATCATTCCCAGGCTTTTTGATTCGGGCTGAGCTGTAGCCAAGAATTGTGTTTCTATCAAGTTCTCAAATGATGCTAATTTTCCCAGTTTAGGGAGCATACTTTGAGGACCACAAACTTTGTTTCTTTCAGTGTTTTGAGATCTATTGCATGGAAGATCTTTTAGAAGTGGTTGTGGTAGCTCATACAAAGTTGACTGGCCAAGCAGGAACATTTCTGGACAGGACTAGAGGTTTCTCTAGACATGACCAGCCTTGGGTGCATGTTTGTTTGATCATGTTTTTATTAAGGAATATTTAGGGGAAACCACAGAATGAAGAAACATCACCCAGTCAGTCTTCCAGTGTCATGCCATGCACAAGACATACGCAATGGGAAAAAACTGACCAGGGGAAGATAGTCACAGAGTTCTCCACAATTAAAATACAATTCAGTCCTGTGGCTGGTTCCCTCAGATGAGAGTCAAGGTCTGTGATCACCTTCCTGCTATTGCCCAAAATAGAACCCACTCAAGCAGGATGAGAGGCTTTGCTCTCTACTAGCATAGAGAAAACACATAATCTGGTCCCTCACAGTTTTGCAAGGATGCAATTTTGTATTTCCCATGTCCAATGGGAGATTTGTAATTATGTCTCTGCACATTCTTTAGAAATAGAATACTAAGGAAATGTTTAAAAAGTTGAGTATTTTCTGTTTGAGGAAAGAAATTAACTTAAACTGAAAATAACACATTCACACACCAAACAGATAAATAGAACGAGTTTGGAAATAATACTAAATATCTAGTACCTTTTAAAAAGTATAACTGCCAAACTCAATGAATAGTCAATAAAGGATTAAAATAAATTTTACCACTTTAAAAAGTTTCTAGAACTAGTTCTAATTTTAAATTTCCCCAAGAAGGAGAAGTGGGAGGGCCCTCAGCAAACCTCTCTCCACCATAGGTCCCTCCTACTCTCATAAAGCAGTCACTCAGAGGGAATAGTTGTCCCCATAAAACATTTGGTAGGAAACTGCCAAGAATAACTTACTTTTTATCAAGGAACATCTGTTTTGACCGCAATAGTATGATTTCCTCACTCGACCATAACAAATTTGTGATTCCTACAATTCCTAGTTCTTCCATTTCAAACATAAATTAGCACAGAAAAATAAATGTTTGATTTAACTTTATTTTTATCGTTGACACTTTTACAGACTCAACATTTTCCTTCCCTTTGCCTGCCTCCCCCCCTCCCCCACCTACTTCCCTCTGGCCATCGCCACATTGTTGTCTGTGCCTATGGGTTACGCATTATTGTTGTTTGGCTAACCCCTTCATCTTCCCCATCCCCCCTTCTGACAGCTGTCAGTCTGTTCCATGTATCCAAACTTTTGTTTCTATTTTGTTCATCAGTTTATTTTCAGGTATCTTAAAGTCACAAGTAGTATGAATGCTGAATGCTGATATTTTTCTAAGTAAAAGAGAGAATCAGTTTTGAAAATATAGACTCAGAAGTTTTCATTTTGATTAAGGAACTTCTGAAAACCTCTTTTTATGAGCTCTTGGATTATATCATGCAAACTCACCTAAAAGGACACCTGAGGAAAATGTTTACACAAATGAAACTTGGTACAGAATTGTAAATACAAAGTTTGATTGAAGTAGGCCTCTCTTATGTCCCTGCTGGAAGCCTGCAAACAATTAAAATACTCCCTGATCCCTGCAAGTGAGCAACTGAGAAGTCTTCCTGTCAAAACCGCGCATCCCGCTGCAATTTCCTTTGAACAGCCTCGTCTGAGAACAGGCACAGCTACCGCTTTTCTGTGCATAGTTTAAAGATGGGATTCGGGAGTGCAATGAAAGAGAATTTGTTCATTGTATTACTTATTTCTCTGGAGTTATTTTTTAAATTGTGCAACCCACTTGAGACCCAATATCTTAAAATAAAAAGATAGTTTTAAAAAAATCCTATTTCCCAAACTAGAACATGTGACTAATTTAATTAAAGGGCAATAAAAAGAATATGCTTTTGTATATATAAACTATGCATAGCTGACGGAAGCCAGCAGAAGTTGAAAATCTATGACATAAAAAACATTGCTTTGAATTAGTCAGATCATCAATTAATTTGTTCAGTGGTAACCAGGTTAATCATATCACATGAATAAAGTATTGATTCAGTTTTCTGAGTCAACTCTTTTTTGAAATGTTAACAGTTCACTCAGCATTTCCTGATCTTCGCCAATTAGAGGTACCCCATCATGGAAAAAATAAGTCACCATTCCCTCACGATAGTAGTTTTACTGGTATATGGCACATACATAAAAGCTCTGATGATAAAGACTCTTTAAATAGACTTTCATTTTATTAATCTAAGTACCAACAATGTATTTTAAAAAGAGCTAAACCTGTATATGTAGATGTGATTTAATCACAAGACAATACTTGTTGTAAATATGTGTTGCTGGACCCCTTTTAATAGTTTCTCTCCTCCTCCTCCCTATAACCTCAGGCCTGGGGCTCACGGGTTTGGAAACATATTGATCTGGTTTCTAGCAAGAAGAACTGTGAGTATTTGAAGGCAGAATCCACACTTGAGTCATATTTGCATTTATGACTGCCTCACACACAAGAGGCAATCAAAGAAGAAATAGTGAATAAACTTGTCCATTGAAAAGGGACAACCAAATATATATTTTGATACTAAGGTATTTTCAAGAGAAAAAATTCATTAAGTAAGAAAACAGAGGAATGCTCTTCCAACTAGAAAATAACATAGAAGTGAAAGTAGTAATAAAAATCGTGTGCATTCTGGAGATGATTACACTGCTAGGCAAAGCTGCTCAGGTATTTCGGGTATCACACCTGGATATAAAGCGTGGCATTTAAACATACGATAAAATGTTTGACTGCAACAGATTTTGTGATAAACTTCCTTCCATTTTTGCAACCTATTTCAGACAAGATGTAGTTTTGTTACAGAAATCACTGATGACCAAACTACTTAATCATTATAAACCTCAAAGCTATTGTTTCTAAATTCAAAAACAAAGTTCACTGTATGAATTTTTAAAAGGAAACAAACTCAAGACCCTGGCGTCAAAGAAAAGAAAAAGAAAAGGCAAACAAAAAGCAAAACTTTCAAACATTATGGGATTGAGTTAATAGCTTTTTTAGATCTTAGATGCCTGCTATTTTGTGAGCCAAACCCAGGAATTAAACTGCTACATGGTTAATGCCAAGATGCTCATTTAAAAACAGTATTGCAATTGTAGTTTGTGCCCAATGGGGAAAAGTTAAAAGGCTCTAACACAGCCATTCCACTTCTTTATGAGCCGAGGCCACACTGGAAAATTGGTTTTGCTCCTGTAATGTTAATAGCTAGAGTCATTGCAACCCAAACTTGTTGCACTCAGACACACATGTCTAGGTAGCATGAACAAAACGAAACACAGAACACTATCGTCCTTCAAACACAAAGATCTTTGTTGTTGTTTTTTAAATAGAGTTTCCTGCCAGAGTAGATACTCCTTTAAGAAGAAACTGATACATAAAATGTCATTAGTACCATTTCAAAATATCTTCTGGGCCAGTCTTGCAATTCGAGGATGCAAATGTTTTGGCTCCAGCTCCGAGAGGAGATGAGAAGTAGTTTGTCCAACTATTGGGCTGTGTCCACAGCCTACCAGCAGGAGAGTGGGCTGTGTCATTATCTGTCAAGCCTGTCTGGGGAAAGGTGCCTGCTGCCTCCAAAGGCATGCTCCAGCAGGCCCAGCCGAGGCTGGCTCCCTGTCAGCGCCTGTTCACTCTCCTGTCCTGGCAGCTGCAGCACTTGTACCACTGGGGCTGGACTGCACTGTGTTATCAGCGGAGGCCAAAGCCTTTTCTTGTTGCCAGTAATAATGAGTTGCACAAAGTAATGACAGGGAGAAAGGTGTCAAAGAGGCAGAGATGGTGTGAGAAAATTAAGAAAAGCTTTGCACTATTGAAAAAGTCTGAGATAGGACCTGCCCACCTTGCTTCTCCCCATCCTCAGAAATTTTTGTATAGGCATTTAAAGAAAAGGATAAGTTGGGGAAGTGTGAAGTTCTGAAATGCTTCCTCTATGGAAAATGTAAAGTGTGGGTATTTTCTATTCATTTACAGCTAGAAGAGGATGAAGGGTAAGCTTTCCAGGGGCTATTGGGGTTGCTCTATGAGATCTCAGCCTGGGTGGGGAGTCCCCTTGCCCCTTCCTGGGGGCCCCTGTGGTCATCCTGACAAAAACTGAGTGCATACTAGAAAGATATTCGATATTGTTGGCCACCCTTCTATTCCCTACTATCCAAATCCCCAACGTGCCTATCCAGACAGTTCCTAAGCTCCTTATGAGAGATGCAGTTCTTGGGTATATCTTTTATGATGTTAGGACTCAACCATCAGAAAAGCAAAAATTCCAAGAATGGCAACATTGAGTTCTTTATTAGCCAAACCCTAGATATGAGTATATTTAAATGAATAGCTGTTTTGACAAGTCATCAAAATAGAGCACCTTGGGAATGAAGAACAAGACAGATTTCTGAAAGGGACTAGAGAGAGAAATGAAGATGCCAGAGGTGGGGGGAAGGGAGCTGGAAGGAAAGCTAGAAGCACCAAAGGAAATTTCCCGTCTAGCTTGACTTATTGAGAATCATATAACTTCTGAAAAGAGGATAATCTGAAATCTTAATGCCCTCTCCACCAAGTTACCTACCCTCTCAATAACTTCATTTTCTCAAAGACTTAGAATACCAAAACCTGTTCCATAGAATTTTGGCGAGAATTCAAGCAAACAGCAGAGACTTGGGCAAATTATAGACAGTGAGCATGTGTTAGCTTGTTTTTCCCATCTGCCATGTCTTGCCCTCCATGGTTTCAAAGTCAGCTTTTCGATTATCCATCAGATCTATAGATTCAACTATGCCACTGTCAGACAAGCTTTAAACAGAAGACTCCAGTGGAAATTCATTTTCTTTTTTTTTTTCATGAGGAGGAAAGAATACACCTAGGAAAAATTCCCAAATACGGCAGCCTCCCCCAGGAATCTCTCCCACACTGTTGCAGTCAGCAGCCCTGTTGGCTTGGTCCTACCAGCAGTGCTGTGACCTCTCCCTCGCAGGCCTCAGTGGCCAAGAACAAGAATAGCCTGGTCAAGATTATGGCTGACTTGACAGATGTGAGTTCCATACACCTGTTGGTAGAATCAACATCTGGCCAATATGAAATTTTCAAGGCTCACCAGGTTATATGGATACCTCACATTGGAGGCCAAAGTTTCCAGTGACTTCTTCCCCCACTCTTCACACAGAGACTCTTTTATGTGAATTGAGCCAAAGGTGTTTGGGGGAAAAGGCTCAGTTTTTGGCTGGTGGTCCTGTTTTGCTATAGCACTGATGAATCCCATTAAAGGTCAAAGTAGTCACTGACTGCACTGTTATTCAAATGCACTAACATCCTTCAGTCTGGCCTCATTTACAGGGAAGAAAGTTAGAATTTGAAGGGATGACTAGTTCTATTTGCTTTCTCTCTCTTCCTTACGCAGCCTCATAGACAAGTGCTCAAAGCTTCAATGGCTCCCAAGTGCCTTCTAATGGGTTCATTCTGTGGCTTATATTTCTTTCTGGCTTATGGCAAACCTGAACAACTTCACTTATTGCAAAAAGGACCCCTTTCCCATAGCCAAATTGAAATAGTAGATTTTTTTAAAAGATGTAATTATAAACCATGAAGGTTAACCAATCTCATACCCCATACCCTTTTTCATATGGGTGATTCAGGTGCACCAGAGACCATCCTGTTTTTAAAAATACCAGGAACAAGAAAAGAACCTAAGTCTTCTTAAATAATCTGTTTGGGCTTCTGATCTTTATTGGAAAGTTGTGTTTTCCCCTGCTAATGCTTTGACTAGTATCTTGAAATGATGTGCACACCAAACAAGAATTTTCAAGAGGGTATGAGAGTCATATTTGCAGAGATGACTGAAAGCTCAGAGGGACAAGAAGAGCACTTGAAACACAGACCCATAACATTTACAAATTATCCCTTATCTCATCCTGCTCTCCTCCTTCAGCCTCCTTGCAAGGGGCCTGTTTCTGATTACCTGAAACAGAAAGAAAGTCATCCACTGAGGTGATGTCATCCACAGCCTCTGTCAGCACTCGGACCTGCTTCTCCCACTGGTCTTTGAAGACGTCCATGTTGTCCTGAGCAACTTTGCTCTGTGGCCGGGCAGCCAGGGTGAGAGCTGCATTGATGACCTGTTAGAAACAGTCCAAGGACATACTGAGAACTCTCTTCAAAATACCATCTTGAAACTCCGAACCATGTAGCTTCTTCAGATAAGTGGGTTCTCAATGTTCAGAAGGACAATCAAAAACATGAATGATGAAGTAAGTCATCAACTACCATTAGTTTTTGTTTGCTTTGCTTCTCTTTTAAGATACAGTAATTAGCATCAGGTTTCTGAAAGTGTTTACTGGACAAGTCCTATTTACTTACCACAGACATGGTGGAAGCATAATTCTTGTTCTACATGTGCAAGCTTATAATTTAGTTGTTGAGACAAGGTAAATAGACATGGAATATTTAAATAACAGCCCACAACAAGTAAAACAAAGCCAATATGAGTAGAAGAGATAATAATTGCCGTAGTGATTCTGAAGAGACTGAAATAGTCAGATTCTCTCTCTCTTTTTTTTTTTTGTTTTTGTTTTTGGATAAAAGCAGAACTTGAACAGCCCAGTAGCACACTTCAGTGAGAGGAAAGAGGACAAGGCAAGGAAAAGAGCAATGCGAGGGGTGGAGTGTGAAAGGTCCTGAGTATCAAGTCACCAACCAGTTTTTGAAACGAAGTGAATAAAGCTTACCTGGGGACACAGGCTGTCAATCTGGGTGGCTGCCATTCGAACTAATTTCACCCCTTCTTCATTGTTGGAGATGGAACAGGCCAAATTGGCAACCTGTATTGAAGAATATTTGAGTGAAAATTACATGAGGCAAAGGAAAAGTGTACTGTTGTGTGACCTTGCACCTTCTCTGGAGAGTGATACATCCAGGAGGAGTCTTTCACAAATAAGATTAGGGTACCCTTCAACGTTGAATCAAATGTTACTAGTTTTAATACTAAGTTAGGCATCTCTTCCAGAATAGGATGCTAATAGCAAATTATTGCTTCAGGATGCTCATGCACACACAATAATATATTTTAACTGTGTTAATTTGAACGGTTGTCTGCTATGGCTGCCCTACTCTGTCACTTGAGCCCCCTTAGACTCATCACTGAGTGCAGAACACTGTGATTTGGGTCAAATAAGTACTAAATTATAATCACTAAGATATGTTACAGGCAATGCTTTGGATTTAAAAGAGGCTCATAGTAAGCTGAAAATCAGTGTGCTCTACCTGAAGGAACTCAGAGCTGCCTGTCAGAGTCTGTCAGGAAGATGCCAGTCCACAATAGCCAACTCCAATGTTTTCAGGGGCTGCATGGGTCTGAGAAGTGTGTAGAAGAGGCTGGTATAATCCATAGGTAGCAGTGGAGTGTGAGGAAAATGAGAACATGCAGGTCTAGTATAAAGGCACTCAAATTTCATATTTTTAACACATGATACCAACCAGAACAGCTGAACTACATTTAAGATCCCAGGTCAAGCATTTCAATTTGTATTATTCCTTTTCTTCAAAAAGTGAGAATTGGTAATACAAGGTCAGATTGATTGGCCAAGGTCAACAGCACACAAAACCACCATCAAAACACTGATCAGTCCCATCAGGCTGGTGTCAAGAGGACAGGAGAATGGGAATTAGAAAGGGCAAAGGAGAAGAGAAGGGTGGCATCCAGGCTTGGGAGCAGTAGAGCAAGTAGAACAAGTGATTAGCAGAGAGACAATCCCCAGGAGCCTCCTGCCCACCTGCCCTCTTGTATCTGGCTCACTTCTGCTCAAAACCATGCTTTCCCACCATGTCTTAATGTCCTGGGAGATTACACTGCATATTACACATGTGCAGAGTTCCTAATGTGAAAGAAATTTCAGTTAAACAGTGGGGAGCATGGAGGAAGCACAGAACTGGAGATCATTTGGAGGACCATCGC
This sequence comes from Macrotus californicus, assembly GCA_007922815.1. Taxonomy (NCBI): domain Eukaryota; kingdom Metazoa; phylum Chordata; class Mammalia; order Chiroptera; family Phyllostomidae; genus Macrotus; species Macrotus californicus. The sequence continues at coordinate 34,885 of VMDR010008882.1, forward strand.
TTGTCAGCAAAAGGAGATAGGTAGATGGTAATAGGAGAAATACTTTCAAATCCTGCTTCAATAAATCATTAGTCCAAGCAATCCTGTTTTAAAGCTTTTATGGACATACTAAGTCCATTACAGTGAGTATATACAGTACTATGAGAGACCACGGACTGAGTTCCAAACTTTATCATGTAGTGTCTTATATTCAGTACTTCACCTTTGATCTTCAGATAGTCTCCACCATTTA
>VMDR010008883.1:0-35105 GCA_007922815.1 Macrotus californicus
AAAGATGCCATTTCTCTGGTTAAATTATTTCACACAGATCCATTTATACAGAATAGAGTCCAAACTTCTCCCTTTTCCCCACTATTCCACTCTACCACTCATGAGATTTGTTTTCCTAACATGCATCTCCAAAGATGCCATTTCTCTGGTTAAATTATTTCACACAGATCCATTTATACAGAATAGAGTCCAAACTTCTTAGACTACCAGCCAAGAATCTCGAGGTCCTGAAGTCTGCTTACCTTTCAAAACTTACCGTGTTGGCTATTCTCCCTTTGCACCACAGATCCACTCTTTACCTTGCTCTGTGCCTGAGAGGTTGATCTCTTTGGCTACAAAAACTAAGATTTCCAGCTTCTACACTATCTCTTCCCCTTGAGCATGATCTGGATCTATGTATACGATTCCCCTTATCAGGCCATATATGTTATATGGCAATAAGTGATAGGAATTTTGTAGATATAATTAAGGGTCCTAATCAATTGAATTTGAATTCATCAAAAGGGAGGTTATCCTGTCTGGGCCTAATATAATCAGGTGAGTCTTTTAGAAGAGGCTCTAATGAAGAGATGTTCTCTGGATGAAAGAAACAATCATGAGTGAACTCTAAGCTGTAAGAAAATGAATTCTGCCAACAATCCCATGGATTTGGAAGAGTACTTGGAGCCTTAAATGAGACTAGCACCTTGACTGAAGCCTTGTGAGACCCTGTCTAGATTCCTGCCCCACAGAAACTGGGAGATGGAGGGGCATCAAGCCGCTAAGTTTGTGGTATTGTTACACAGCGATAGATGACGAATAGACTTGTCCTGATCAAATTAGGCCAGTGGGGATATTAACAGATATTTAGAGAGTAGGGGAAAAGAGCTGAGCTATTTATTCTTTATGCCAGCACCTTCCCAAGTGAGCTTCAATCAGAGGTCCTCCCACTTCTGCCAGTGGCTCTTGTACAGCTGCAGCTTTTTCTAGGCTGTACCCACTCATCCTGTGCCCCCATAGATGTAAGGGTTGTAAAGCCTCCTGGTCTAGCTTCCTAATGCAGGCCAGGGTACTTCATGAGTCCTTGCCATTTTTCCTCAACTTTGCCCATTTTTGTACAATGTCCTTCTGGTAAACTTTGTTAAATTCTTTGTTAAAGAATGTGCCATCTGTCCTGCCCGGTGTGGGGCTCAGTTGGTTGGGTGTTGTCACACAAAGCAAAGGGTCACTGGTTGGATTCCAGGCCTGGGTTGTGGGTACAGTCCCCTGTCTGGGTGCATGAGAGAAGCTACTGATTGATGTTTCTCTCACACATTGATTTTTATCTCCCCCTCTTTCTCCCTTCTTTCCTTTCCCTCTAAAAAAAATAAATAATTAAAAAAAAAGAAAGAATGTGCCATCACTTTCCTGCTGGGACCCTGCCTAAAGAATGGACTCACCTCTAGTATTTATTGCCTTATCCTTATTCAAACCCACCTCTAAATATTGAACCACCATCTTTGATCCTCAAAACAATCCTATGTTTTCTTTTTTTCCTTTTTTAAAATCCTAACCTGAGGATACGTTCAGTGATTATTAGAGAGACAAGAAGGTGGGGGAGAGAGAGACAGAGACAGAGACAGAGACACAGAGAGAGGCAACATCAATGAGAGAGAGAGAGAGAGAGAGAGAAACATCCATCAGCTGCCTCCTGTACTCTCCTTGACCCGGGAGTGAACTCACACCCTAGGTATGAGCCCTGACCGGAATCGAACCTTAAGGTGTACAGGATGATACCCCAACCAATTGAGCCACCTGGCCAGGTCTCTACATTTTCTTCTCAGATGTCTTGGCTTTGGGTTGCTTCTGGAATCAAGAAACCATTAGCATGGTGTGGGTGGGCAGGTGGTGGGAGGGATACCAAAAAAACAAAAACATGAGTTCTAAAATACTTGCTGTGTTACTTGCTGTAGGACCTTGGGAAATGGCTTAACCTCTCTAGGCACAGTTTCTTCATCTGTAAAATGTGGGTAATAATACCCACTGAGCAAGGTTCTTGTGAGGATTGGGTGAAATAGCAAGTGGAAAGCAGCTAGTACATAAATCCTAGTAACTACCGGTATTAGTGTTGAAAATCCACTGTTGCTAATGCTGATGTTCATAAAGATGCCTGTTGATCCTACAGAAATTCTACTCATCGTGAAGGTTCCTCTCAAATGTCCTCCACATTAAACCTGCAGCACTTTTTTCCCCCACTTCTTTAAAAGTTCTCATTCATACTTACCAGCAAACATGTAGCGTCCTTTCTGCTGAATTCTCAACTCTGCATTATAGGCAAAGAGGATGTATTTTTGCTTTCCTGGGACTGCAGTGAGTAGCGCTATGGGCAAAATAACTGCTTAATAAGTATGTGGAGCCAAGGATGTGCAAAGAGCAATACTGTCATTGACTTCACAACTAATTAACACAAGATCAAATGTTTTCATGTCATTGGCAAGTTAGACAACTATGTTGATATTTGGTAATAAAATAATTTTAGTGGATATCTAAAACAGCCTAATGGGAGGCCGTAATTATTTTTTAGATGCATGTGTTTATTTAACATTCATTTTTGGTGTCTCCCAAGTACAAAAGGAAACAAAATATTCATTCTTCTAAGAATCAATGTCCTTAATTTGCATGGGCACAGTAATTCAAATTTTGCAACTTTTTTGTGCATTGACACATATCTTAGCACTTATTTTTAACAACAGCTCTGTGAGAAGATCAGCTATTAATCTCTACACATTATTCATGAAGGAACTGAGACTTTGGAATTTGTTATTGCCTTAGACTGACCCAAGTGATGACCTTTCTGATGAAACACCCACTGTTCAGCAATATAATAAAAACTGATAGAAGAAAAAAGCCACATGAAGTCCTATCTCTCAAAATCAGGCCATTATATTTCTGGCCAAAAACTGAAATAAGTTCAAAGCTACAGAAGGGTATGCAGCAATCAGGGTCTTGTCTAGGTAGGGCTTTGTTAAACTCTCCAAGTTCACACACGCTATGCATTTGACCACCACCATGCCATCTGGGGCAGGCAGAACGTATGTTTGTCTATCCCAACCAACAGATGAGGCCAAGAGATGACCGTTTTAAATTCAGCCATCCATAAGTGAACCACAGAATTAGAATCTAAGTCACCCAACTAAGTCCTGGGCTGTGATCAACATATTTGTAGAACGCTTACTGTGTGTGCCCTAAAATATAATCTAGTCAAGTCATACAAGTCATTCTCCCTTAATTTTTAAGATGAAGTCAGTACTTGCCTGAAAACAATAACTCTAACTTTACCTCCTAGGCTTAGTTTTGCAAATAAATTACTCCACCCCACCCATTCTTCCTACCATATTTAAATATACATCAAATAGGTAAAAGTTTGATTGTAAATGCTGCTCTTTTGCTGTGCCTCCTGGTTCCCATGAAAGAACCTTATCCAGGTAAAATTGGTGGTGGGTGTCACACTAATAACAAAGTAAGATATATGTTAAAAAGCCAAGAGGTTTCAATGGGGAGTTGCCACAGGTTTCAGTGGAATGACAATGACTAGATAGATGGATCATTTAATGACTGCTATGACCTTCACAATAGTGGAGATCATAATTTTAAGGTCAATTTGCATAATGGTTGGCCTAGCAAGAACAATGGCGAATGCCAATAGCTGCAGGATGCAATAAAACATCTTCTGGGCTGAACTGCTAAAGGAAGAGTTGCCAAAGTGCAACTCTTCGAGCACTTACTTCATCCTGGGTCATGTCCACACGTAATGAAGTGCAGGTGTCTGGTATGTCTTCAAAAACTGGCAAGAGAGGGCTGAAAGGGAAGAGCAGCAACCTCCTTTATACAGAATCCTTACCTGGAAGGTTTCCTTTTTTTTTTTTTAAATCACATAACTTGCTGCCCCCTCTGAGGTGGCTGAATGTGCATCATCATCCCCTCCTCCAGGCAACTTCCCAGCCCCACTCCTGCCATTCCCCACATCTGGCAGGTACACCAAACTTGACACAACAGGGAAGAATAAATCTTACCTATGGGCTGAACAACTTTCCCTGAACCTTTGGAGAGGCAGAGTTGACCATGTCTAGCAGTAGGTGATATTTTCAAGGCAAACAGACACTGTCCCCTCAAAGTAATAATCCTGCATTCTGAGTTGCAGGTTGAAGGTCCCTATTAACAAAGAGAATAACAAGAGATAGGTCATCTCCATTCACATTTATCATTTTTAACTATTTATTGACTAGAAATTGGAGAGGCTTGGTCATCCTGTACTTTGCGTTACCAAATCAGTCTGGAGATTAATTTACTTGACTTCTTTCTCCCAAGCGTTTGAACTCATTTCCACCACAAGAGGGCAGCCATCTCTAAAAAACAACCAGAGAGCCTGGGTCTCAAGAGAGAGAGCCAAAATTTAGGAAGTTGTGCTTAGGAAAGGAATGCATTGGGCAGTCCCTCAGAAATCACTGAATCACACATAGAAGAGATCCTGGGATGGGCAACACTGAAGGAGAACAGAGAGTCCAGAAATGCCAGTTTCATAAACTAACAAGGTTCCCCTTTCACAAGTTTTGAAGGCCTGAAGCTGTGAGACATGTTTGATGTCATCACCAGAGATTTTTTTTCGTCTTTACTTAAAGAGCATCCAACAGCTATCGACTTTTCCTCCTCTTTAAAAGCTACCTACTGATTTCTGTCTCCGAAGTTTTGTCTTGTTTTTTAAATCTCATTGATGACAGAAACAATTGTTAATTTCTCAATTAAACTTGATAGGGAAGGAAGTAGTTTCAGTAGCACAATAAACACTTTTGACTTGTGTCTGTGAGTAGAATATGTTGTATTCCCAACTTGTGTCCAGTGAATCAGAGTGACAATCAACTGTTACAGCACTTTATTTTCAGACAAAAAAAAAAATAGCACGTTCCTGAATATTTTGCTCAACCGCGGCCCCCCATCCCATTTATTTTCCTAGTAGGTAGGCTTCCTCAGAAATACCTTATTTGACCTTTATGCTTTCAGAAACAGCAAGTGCCTAATTCCCCTCTGTGAGTTGCTAATCCGATTTACAGGAGCAGAATCTTGAATTATTTTAGCTCTCAAAGTGAAAAATTAGGAACATGGGTAATAGATTGTTATGAGCTCCTACTTCAGACTTCTGCCTTTCTGCTGTGCAGGCTTGAAGGCTCTGTGCACACTTGATTTTTGCCATCTGCCCTTATCCAAAAAATTTTCTGCCTTTGGCTTCTGGGGTCATTTGGGCAACTTGGCTGTGCTTTGCTTGGAGGATCCTGGAATCCTGGGAGGGACAGAAAGCCTCAAAACTCATGGTGCAGCAGAGTTGGGAAATATTTCAGCGGAGGAAGAAGACAAGGGACTTGACCGTATGCCACAGACCTGCTGCTGGGCCCGGTGGAAGGCGCTGGGACAGAAAGGAGGCTCTAAGGCCTCAATACAGAATTGTCTTGTAGGCTGGGCTCACACTGCACTATTTTACCTTCCTCTGATTTGCTAATCGCCTGCCTCTGAGCAGGGAGAGAGAAATATCAAAAGTCATGAACTGATTGCTACCACAACAAGAAATAAAATCCCTCTCATCCTCTCGTCTCACTGCCACAGGCACAGGGTCTGAGTTGCACGTGTCTGTATAGCAGGATGACATCTGTTTCACATACACAGACGTGTTTATAGAAATATTTTCATTAGCATATAGTTACGTGTTACAGTAGTTATATAGACATACACACGTATATCTGTGTATTACATGTATTTATTTGAATAGACCATGTGCATATTTATATAAATAGAAATGCATACATCTATTTATACAAATGTAAGTGTGCATATATTTACATATGTAAATATCTGTATATATTAAAGTTTAAATAACGCCCTATTTTCAAACTCTAGTTTTCTTTTAATTTCCCTTCCTCTAACTTGGTTGAGTTTTGTTTTGTTCTTCTTTTTTTAATAGGCTATTACCGAAAAACTTCAAACTGAAAGTTGAATAACGGGCCCGGTAAGGAAATAAAGTCTTAACCCCGTATCTGGCCGGGATTGCCTCCCCGGAGTGCTAGCGAGGCTCCAGCGACTCAGTCGATCGCCCCTTTGAGAACAGGGGCTGGAGTCGCGAGCGCCCCCGTCGGCGGCCGTGGGTCCCCGCCCTCGGCCCCACCCCGCCGCGGCTGCCCCGGCGCGCGGTCCACACCCCTGCGCGCAGCTCCCGCCCGCTCGGGGATCCCCGGCGAGCCGCGCCGCCGAGGGGGAGGTGTTCGGCCTCGGCCGGGAGGGAGACGGCAGGCGGCGTCCCCTTTAAAAGCCGCGAGCGCCGCGCCACGGCGCCGCCGCCGCCGCCGCCGCCGGAGTCCTCGCCCCGCCGCGCTGCGCTGCGCCCGGCTCGCGCTGCGCCCGCCGCCCCGCTTCTCGCACCCTGCCGGGAATTGTCAGCAGCCGCCGGACATCAGCCGCCACAGCCTCTGCCGCCGACCCCGACGACCTCGGGCGAGTGCCTCCCGGATTATTGGGGTCTCCGAGGCACCGGCGCGCCGCAGACCCCGCTCGGGCTGGAGCGCTCGGCCGTGCGCACCACTGCGCCTTGGCCTCGGCTGTCCGGGCCGCGCCAGAGCTTAGGACCCGCGCGCAGAGCGCTGAGGAGCCAAGCCTGAGCGCCGGGATGCCGATCAACTCCTGCCGGAGCTCGGGGGCTAGGGACGCGCCGGCCGAGGTGTGATCGGACCCCAGGCTGGCCACAAAGGGTACAGCTGCTTGGCCCGGTGGCCAGGAGAGCGAGGGGAGAGCGCGGCCACCCGCCTCGGCGGCCCGGGACTCGGATCGACTCGCCGGAGAATGCGCCGGAGGACGACGGAGCGCCTGAGCCGCGGTGGTTTCTACTGGCAAGCGCTAATGGGGGTGCGCTGGAGTAAGGCAGAGTGATGCGGGGGGGCAACTCGCCTGGCACCGAGATCCCCGCTGCGCCCTTCTCCGGACCCGGCGTTGCCCAGGATGGCTGCCCCGAACCATGGGCCGCAGCGGAGCTAGCGCAGAGCGCCCTGCTCTCGCCTTCCCAGTCCCGGAGCCGGTTCCGCGCGGGGCCACGCGTCCCGCGGGCGCTGGTTCCTAAGGACAACGACAGCACCCGCTTTTCCTTTCTCCCGTCCCTTCCCTGCCCCGCACTCCTCCCCCTGCTCGCAGTTGTTGTGTGTCAGCACTTGGCTGGAGACTTCTTGAACTTGCAGGGAGAATAACTTGTGCTCCCCACTTCGTGCCGGTGCCTTTGCCCAGGGGACCCAGCTGCACCGCCTCCGAACCCCGCCGGTCCTCCGCTCCTTCGCTGGGTCCTACCCCGAGAGGCCGTTCGCTGCGTGAGGCCAGCGACTGCCCGGCCGGCAACCGGGGAGAGAGGGAGGAGGCAAAGGAAGGGAACTCGCTCCCTGCGCCAGGTCCTTCGGCCAGAGCTTTTTCCATGTGGAGGCTCTTTCAATGGACGTGTCCCCGCGTGCTTCTTAGACGGTCTGCGGTCTCCTAAAGGTAGAGGACGTGGGCCCGGGGCTAGGACTAGGGGTGGGGTGGGGAGCGGCGCACGGACCGCCGCTGCGGCGGAGCCCCTCGGGGTCCGGCCTGGCCGGAAGTAAACAGACCCCCCTCCAAGTCCACGTGCAGCCGAAACCCCGCTGGGATGCCCCATCCTACCGCCCCCGGCGACCGTCAGCCTCGCCCTCCTGGCTCGATCTCTTCCGCCCCTCCTTCTTCCCCTCTCTACGGTATTTTATTAGGGCTGTTAACACTTAGATGATTTTTTTTTTTTTTTTTTTAGAAAAAGTCAAAGAGATCCCCTCGAGAGGGTGGATTTCACCCGTTAGCTGCCAACCTGTATGCCCTGCCATGGCCATCCCTCCTCCCTCCTTCAAGTTTCTCCAGGAGACTTGCTGTCTCTACTCAGAGCCATGTCCCATTTGGGACATTACTAAAAGTTGGGGTTCTCTGTGTTTGTTTCCAGGAATTCGAGGGGCAGTACTTCAGTGCCACCTTGTACTGACACGTGAACTAGTAGATATTAGCTATTTACGTAATCCCAGGAAGATAACCTGTGTATCTTGACTGCGTGGGGGAGGGAGGTGGGGTCCGGGGTTGGAGGGGCCCGTCCCGACATCGCTGAGGCTGGAGGCGTGGGCCATAAGTTGCAAGTGGCTTGGGAAGTTGTGGCCTTTAGTTGACTGGGTCTGGAAGTTACAGACTGTGTGTATCAGGAAGTTCTATATAGTGCCTCTAAGGAAGTCACATGCACCCTTCGTGCGTGTTTATATGCAAGCGAGCGTTGAGCGCTGAGCAGTTTGGGTTTGTTTAGGGGACAGACAAGGGGTGTCAGACCCAGTAATGTTTTTCCCGGGTTCCCTGCACTGGCTGTCAGCGCGAGTGTCACAGAAAAAAGAAAGGTGACAGTCACTGATGCCGTGGGTGGGAGGAGGTGGGGGTTGCAAATCATGTCCCACAAATTAAGAGTGGGACTGGGAGGGGGAAAGCCTTATGGCCCAGGAACTAGGGCCCTTCCACTCTCCCAAACGTTCTAGCTTCAGCAGCTCTTAATTGTTCCCGTGAATGTTGCAAGCCAGGCGGGCACCCTGGAGGAGGAGGCAGGCGGACGAAGCGGGAGCTGGGGCCGCGGGGGCGGGAGGGGGCAGGGTTGGGCGGGGACCTCGGTGACTCACGTCGGCCCTGTCTGCAGGTCGACCATGGTGGCCGGGACCCGCTGTCTTCTAGCGTTGCTGCTTCCCCAGGTCCTCCTGGGCGGCGCAGCCGGCCTCATTCCCGAGCTGGGCCGGAGGAAGTTCGCGGCGTCGACTGGCCGCTCCTCATCCCAGCCCTCAGACGACGTCCTGAGCGAGTTCGAGTTGCGGCTGCTCAGCATGTTTGGCCTGAAGCAGAGACCCACCCCCAGCAGGGACGCAGTGGTGCCCCCCTACATGCTAGAACTGTACCGCCGTCATTCGGGCCAGCCCGGCGCGCCCGCCCCGGACCACCGGCTGGAGAGGGCAGCCAGCCTCGCCAACACCGTGCGCAGCTTCCACCACGAAGGTGAGCCTTGGAGCAGGGGAGTGGGGGCGGGGCGGGGGCGGGCAGCCATCCGGCCAAGCGCCCCACTGTGGGCAAATTGCAGGCAACTGCAAGCATCCCTAGAAGGGCAACTTGGCTTGGGCATGGAAGCGGTTTCCAGGCTTGTCTCTGTAAGAACCTTTCCGAACCTGGCTTGTGTGGTGGGGGAGCCAGGGATTCCCCACTGGTAAATCCGCACCCTTTTCCTGGCTTGCAGCCAGAAGAGCAACTCCTCCTCCAGGAACGAGAGAAATCAAGTGATGGGAAAGATGAGGGCAAACGGCATGCCCCTAGTCAGCTAAACGTGCAAGAATTCCAGAGGGGGAAGAAGAGAGGGAGGGGGGCAGGTTGCGATCTCTTTCCCTGTGTTTGGAAGCCCTCACTCTATAAATCTGCCTCTCTTGCTTAAGCCGGGGCTTCAGGCTAGACAGAGCCAAGGGTAGAATTTTCAGAGATTGTATTGAAAAATCAAAGCCCTGGGCCGAAGTCTTTCTAATTTACAGTTGATCTGGGCCTGGTTTGGAAAATTTCGAATCCCTATCTAATCCTCGTGGGAGATCAATTCCACAATCAATCTTATTGTTTCCACAATGACTTTCTTGTCTTGTGCTTAAGTCTGAGATGAACTCCCGAGTGGAGACAAGGGAAGCCTTAGATAAAACCTTTCACAGCAGCTGCCTGTTTTCCTTCATGTGCATTGAAATGTGTTTTTTTTTTTTTCTTTTATGATACTAGATGTGATTTTTCTAAGGTAGGATCTTTTGCTTGTTTCATCGGAAAGGCATTTAGTGGATATGAAATGTCTTAGATCAGCTCTTGAGATCTGTTGTACATAGATTCTTAGAGCAATTAGTCAAAAATATGTTCTGCTTCAATTCCTTTTGTACGCTTTTAAATACCCCTTTGGCTTAATACATTCTAAGTGAGCCACCAGTTGGTTCCTTCAAGTTCTAGAGAAGGGTCCAAAGTTGCAAGTCACAGGGCAACCCCTTGTAGGATATTGGGGAGTTGGGAGTGAAGTTCCCTTTTTCTTGCCTTGCCCTGCTGAGGTGGTAAGTTTCAAGTGGAATCTACACACTCAGATGTAGAAATGCTTCATCATAACCTTGGGATGATTAGAGAGCCAGCTCATCATTTTCAGCCAGTGCTGGTTAGAACAGTTTTTCTGGGTAGAAAAGTAAGAAGGGCTGCTTTAGCCACCTCTCCTGGAAATGTAGCACGGAAAAGTCTGTCTAAGGTCAAGAAGGTACTATGTGTCTCTCATAACATAAAAGGAAGATCGTTTAAATCATTTGACACCTAAAACACTCAGTTGCATGAGGATTCCATCAGTGAAGTCTGTGTATTTCTTCCTCTAGAAGTGGCTTGATCAAAACTGAGTAAGCCGCAAATTATTTGAGAGTGTAATTTTAACTTAAATAGCATGCTTAGTTTATATGCCAGAAACTGTATCTTTGAAAGTGTAAATGTGAAGTGTGAAATAGTGCAGAAGTTACCAACTTGCTTAAAATCAACTTTCAGTAACCTTAGATGTTAATGCAATTAGATGATAAATGCTCTGTAATTTTTGCCCCAAATTTCAACAAGTCCATTTTTTTTTTTCTTTTTACAACTAGTGTATCAGCTTTAGGCCACATCTCGCACTGTTTGAAAACCATTTCATTTTGGTGGAACCCAGGATTCTGTTTTCATAAACATCTCTGTGGCATGTGTGGCACCACAGATCTTTTAATAAGCCATGTGATTGAGGCTGCTCGCTTCAGAGAAGAATTTGGTTCATGTCTTGTTAATGGGCATTGACCTGGTAAAGGACAAACGGACCTGATGACAAGAATTACTTGTTGGTTTTATTTGGGGGTGGAATCTGGATGGTTTGGTGAAATCAGGAGACAAGAGATGTGATGGAATTCTTTTAACCAAGGTGTGAAGATAATGGGACCACATGGAAGGTGATCCAGAGACAAAATCATCAGTTGTGGTCTCTCCTCTTAAACTGTCATGTCCTTTGTGTGATGGCTTTTATTTGGGACTACCCCAGTGCTGAAAAATTTTCTTTCTTCAGAGTCATTAAGAAATGCTTTGGCCACATAGTTTTCAAACTACCACCAAGGATAGAAAAATCACTCTCTAACTGTAGTGTTTTGTGCTGTGCTGTAGTGAGAAACATGTTGAAATGGGTTGGTTTCATTGGCTAAGCAAAAAGTCTTCAGTCTTTTCTGTTACATTGGACCACGTATTGCTCTCAGACTCAGAAAGACACTCTTCTTTTTGCATGAAGTAACTGAATTATTTGCCTCTATGACAAAAGTTTTGAGATAGAGATTAACACTGTTCCTACAATTATAATTATTGTGCAAATATCCATACAGCAGGAATGTTCAAGAAACGATCATTGCCCTTTGAAGGAGAATTTGTATCACATTCTCAGGGCAACAAAAGGATTTGGACACTAGACATCCCCAAAAGCGATACTTACCTGGTGTGCTTCCCTAGTGTCCCCAGGTATTTCATTGTGATTATGAAAGACTCCATTACACAGGACAGACATTCTCTTTGGGAGTGCTCATAGAGATTGAGGCTTTGGTGCCCAGTGGTAGTTCTTGCACTAATGTTTTCTTTTCTACTCTGTGTGTGTGTGTGTGTGTGTGTGTGTGTGGTTACTCTATAATCTCTCTTGCTCTCTTCTCATTAAGCTATTTTGTCTTTTTTGCTTTTTTCTTGCTTTTTGACTTGCCCTCTGCATGGCTAAGTAGTAAGAGGACAGTGAGAGGGACTCAGTCGTTCAGAAGTGTTGGAGCTCAGGGTGGGCGGAAGCCAATCAGGGCTGGTCATCTTGACCATTATGACCATACGTTTCCTACAGCTGCCATCTCCTTTGTCGTCTTTTTTTTAACTGATTCATTTTAACCTTTTGTGTTTTATCTTTTTCTCTTTGATAGTTCAGTTCTATAACCATTGTTTTATATTCTAGAAAGTATTGTTTATTATTTTCAGCCACTTCCATTTCATTTCAGGACAGTAATTTGCAACCTTACTGATTTGCTTGAACATCCCCAGGTTTTTGTGGTTGTTATCTTAATGGAATTTTTTTGTCTGGATAGTGTTGCAAATTCTCAAAACATAATGATAACTCACCTTTTTGCTAAAACTTGCCATGTGATAGGACAAAACGGCAGCCACAAAACATCAGTGCTTCCGAACAAGATCTGTAGGTCCCAGTGGGCCCTGCCACTTTACTCTTCTGCTTGCTGAGTTCTGTGTGCTCTCCCTACTGTACTTGGGTAGTATGTTCCTATCCCTTTAGTTGTGAAAGAAGTCACCCTGTGGCTATCATTGTATTTTGAGTGTACTCCCAATGGTTCTGACTTCTGCTTGAGTTTTTGATTCATCCCTGTGTTACGTGGTGCCGTCTAGTGGCCAGAATCTTGGAAACTGCAGTAGATTCAAGTTCATAGCTCTGCTCTTCCTTTGCTAGCTCTGTGACCTTAGGAGAGTAACATAACCTTTCCGAGGTCCAACTATTTCATTCACAAATAGAGGTAATAAGTTTCTCTCTAATCAGTTTGTTGTAAGATAATTCATTTAAAGCCCTCAGTCCCAGACTTGGCACAAAGAAGCTTTCAGCACACTAGCTTACCATTATTATTATGACTTCTTTCTTTTATGTTTAATTCTCCCCTTATCTAGGAAAGTGGAGGCCAGAGTGGACCGGCGCTGGCTGAGGAACTTCAGCCTTATCTTTTGGATTATTTTGATGCAGATGAATAATTGACAGAGTGCAGATGGTTCTTCACTTTTGGAGGAGAGGTTGAATGCCAGTGCCTGTTTTTCTTTACTTCCCCATAATTTTGCCATCATAGCTCCATTTATTGGTTAAGAACTTTTAAATAAATGTGAAGAGCAAGAACATTTGTTTGGTTAAGAACTAAGTTCAGGAACCCAGGTCTGAGATAGCCTGGGATCCTCAAGTCCCTTGGCAAGTTCAGATTATTCCACAAGTGTTATTTAAAGAGAATTAACAACTGTAGAAACCTCCAAAAAAGCATACTTTACCTGCTTAGGTAAATGGTCTATATTTTCAGACTCCCGGGGCTTCCTCTGATAATTTGCAGAAGTCTTTTTTTTTTTCTTTAATTTACTTTATTTCACACAGGTTTTCATTTTTCAACCCGACAAAAACATTTATGTTTCTTCCTTGCAGATTAAAGGAAAGGGTGTTCGATACCCTAACCAGGAGCGTTTATTTTCCTGGATTTGGGGGTTTCAGAGAACTACTCGCTTCCCTGACCTGAGTCTGCAGTCAGGGGAGTTGTCAAGGAGGCTTTTGTACTGAGGAGGAAGAGGGCTCCTTCAAGGAACAGGTTGACTGTGATGAAGCTGGAAAGTCAGAGAAAAGTCTTCACAGTACTTGATGTCATTTATCAGGGGAAAATTTTCCCCTTTGTTAAGGTCACTAAGTGGTTATCCTTTTGGCCACTTATCCCCAGTGAGATTTTGAAGCACCTGAAATTGACTGATGTTTCTATAGGTCAAAGCTGGTCAAATGGTGGCAATTTTATCTGGTTGAATTTTATATTTATCTTTGGAAGGTTATGGTTTTATTTTCTGCCTGCTTTATACTCATCTTCTTTATTTCAATCACCTGTCTCTCGTGCTTGCCTTGGAGATGGTCCCTTCCTTGTTGTTCTTTGGCTATGTGTGTGTATCAATGTGGCTGTGTGTTTATAGTTTTCTAAATGTAAGGATTTAGATTCAGGGATTCTGTTGCCATCGTGATTTCTCTGGGCACCTCCATTAATACAGCGGGTCAGGCAGTGCCTTGGATAATTTGCCTGTCCTTCCCTCTCTTTAAAAGGAAAGAAGGTGTTCTTAGGTGGGCTGGCATTCGGGGGAAGTCAGGCACAGACTTGACTTTGGGTCACTGCATCTGGGCAACATGGCTGATTTTTTACTTCACTCCTATTTCCTCGGATATCTGGTTTCCCCTGGTAGCCCTTGGCTTCTCTGCTGAAAGAATGCCTTTAGGGAAAATATTACAGGGCTCCTGAATTGCAAGGAAGAGAGGAAAGGAGATAATAAATCTAGGCCTTGATGCTTGTTGGGAACCACTGAGGAGAGCTCTGGTTCCACTGGTGGGAGGGTTATTTTTAAAATAGTGCCTCATCTGAAGTATTACTCATTTACAATGGGGTCTAGAATGTAGATGGCTCTCAACAAGTATCCCCAACAGGTATGGACTAGGAGGCACAAGGGTACCATGGAGGGCTCACTTCTTGACCTGATAGTCTCCATGTCCAAGTAGATGAGTTTTAGGAGCTCTTCCTACTTCATGGGCCTTAACTCATTCCTTGGCCCACATTAGTGGTGCTATTCATTTTTATCTTATTCAACACAATCACACTTAAAAATGTGCTCCCAACAGTTTGTTCTTAAATGTGAAAGGCATCCCTTAAAACCTTTAGGCTCCAAGGCAGTATCACCTCACCTGGGAGCTTGCTAGAAATGCACAGTCTCAGGACCTACCCCCAACACACTGAATCAGAACCTGCATTTGAGGATTTAACATATCCTAGGTGTTTTGTATGAAGGTAGAATTTGAGAAGCTTCATATTAAAACATTACTCCTTAATTTGGTATAAACTACCTCTGTTGAACTTGGTGCTTCCACTTAGCTTGCAATGATGACTGTGGCTTTGATGATGAAGGTTTACAGAGGTAGAACCTTTGAGTGAGTGATCTGAAGTGGTTCTCCTTTGCTATGACATGTAGATTCTGTGAACAACTTACAGCTGTTTGATTTAGGAAATATACAACAAAATTAATGAAAATACAGTATCCCCTTAAAGTGATGACCTGAAACTATGGCCAAATAGATTTTGTCATCATGTACGCTGGATCCTGAATGAAGCAGATACATTTTTTTGACAGACAAATGATAGGATATAGTAAAGCTAGAAGAAAATAAACCTAAATATCTCAAATTCTAGTGTTGCATTCCATCAATTTAATTATACTGCGTACCTTTGATGATTTGCAGACTACAGCATTCAAGGTGCTATGCTGTTTTTTATTTGCTTGGAAAAATGTACTCAGTATTGAAATTCAGGAATCTGAGAAAACTTTCATACATAGTCCACTTATATGACTGTTTTTGAAATAATAGATATAGAATGATTATTCTGTAATAGGATGAGATCTCTTAAAAGTTATGACTATTGTGGCATTTTTATAGATTATGATGAGATTTTTTGGGGGGGTTTGTGTCTATTCTTGGGTGTATTTCTTTTTTAACATAAGTTATTTTTTGAAAAGATAAAGGAATTACAAATAGAGGAGAGTCATGATCTTTTTTTCTTCTAGAAGCATCTAAAGTGAGATTTTGCTTTTAGAGGTCATAAGGAGGTAAGAGGGCAGACAACACGTGGGAAGTTATTTCTTATGAAATTGGCCTTAATTACTACAGTGGCCCAGTACCACCCTTACGTTTCAAAGAAGTAGATTCCTGTGTATGCCTTTGTCTCTAGATTTTTGAGTAAAATAGTAGGGTGTGCTTTGCAAAATGTCATCGTTGATGCTGAGTTTCAGAGTCTTTAATTAGGAAACTGAAATCTGTATATCGAGATTTGTAAATCATCTAAATTGCAGAGCAATGTTTTAGAATACCGCTTAAGGGATTGACATTAAAGCCTTTTTCTTTTTACGAAATGCAATAATTTCCTCAAATCCTCACTCATTAGACCTCTACTAACTATAGTGCTGACTTTTTTTTGCCCTAAAGTCTGTGAATTCCAAAGAAATGCTTCACCATTTCCCCCATTATTATAGCCACCTGGAAGCAGTATTCGTGTATTGGATTAAAAACATAACAATGAATGATGAAATTGTGTTTCATGGTATGCATATTGACATAAATGTATATAGAAAAGGGAGAAAGGGAGACTATATTTTTATCTGAAGGCAGAATTTTTGTTTTCTGGTTGTAAACTTTTATATGGGTTAAATCAAACCCTGGAATGAGATTTACAAATTCTTATATATAATCAGATTGTCATTACTTATCTTACCAAGCATTTTTCTTCCCCCCCCCAACCTTTTTATATTAAATTAGAATCTTTGGAAGAACTGCCAGAAATGAGTGGAAAAACAACCCGGCGATTCTTCTTTAATTTAACTTCCATTCCCACCGAGGAGTTTATCACCTCAGCCGAACTTCAGGTTTTTCGGGAACAGATGCAGGAGACTTTGGAAAACAATAGCAGTTTCCATCACCGAATTAATATTTATGAAATTATAAAACCAGCAGCAAGCAAGTCGAAGTTCCCCATGACCAGGCTTTTGGACACCAGGCTGGTGAATCAGAATACGAGCAGATGGGAGAGCTTCGACGTCACCCCTGCTGTGATGAGGTGGACCGCACAGGGGCTCGCCAACCACGGGTTTGTGGTGGAAGTGGCCCACTCAGAGAGCCAGGGTGTCTCCAAGAGGCACGTCAGGATTAGCAGGTCTTTGCACCCAGATGAGCACAGCTGGTCACAGATAAGACCGTTGCTAGTAACTTTTGGCCATGATGGGAAAGGACATCCTCTTCACAAAAGAGAAAAGCGTCAAGCGAAACACAAACAGCGCAAACGCCTTAAGTCCAGCTGTAAGAGACACCCTTTGTACGTGGACTTCAGTGATGTGGGGTGGAATGACTGGATTGTAGCCCCCCCAGGGTATCATGCCTTTTACTGCCATGGGGAGTGCCCCTTTCCCCTGGCAGATCATCTGAACTCCACTAATCACGCCATTGTTCAGACATTGGTCAACTCAGTTAACTCTAAAATTCCTAAGGCGTGCTGCGTCCCAACGGAACTGAGTGCTATCTCCATGCTATACCTTGACGAAAATGAAAAGGTTGTATTAAAGAACTATCAGGACATGGTTGTGGAGGGTTGCGGGTGTCGTTAGCACAGCAAAATAAAATAAAAAATATATATATATTATATATTTTAGAAAAAAAAAAGAAAAAAAATCCAAGTTGACACTTTAATATTTCCCAATGAAGACTTTATTTATGGAATGAAATGGAGAAAAAAAAAAACACAGCTATTTTGAAAATATATTTATATCTACAAAAACAAGTTGGGAAAACAAATATTTTAATCAGAGAATTATTCCTTAAAGATTTTAAAATGTATTTAGTTGTACATTTTATATGGGTTCAACCCCAGCACATGAAGTATAATGGTCAGATTTATTTTGTATTTATTTACTATTATAACCACTTTTTAGGAAAAATAGCTAATTTGTATTTATATGTAATCAAAAGAAGTATTGGGTTTGTACATAATTTTCCAAAAGTTGTGGTTGTTTTCAGTTGTGTGTATTTAAGGTGAGAAGTCTACATGGAAGGTTACTCTGGCAAAGTGCTTAGCACGTTTGCTTTTTTGCAGTGCTACTGTTAAGGTCACAAGTTGAAGTCCAGAAAAAAAAAGTGGATAATCTACTCTGCTGACTTTCAAGATTATTATATTATTCAGTTCTCAGGAATGTTGCAGAGTGGTTGTCCAGTCCATGAGAACTTACGTCCTTATTAGGTGGAATATTTGGATAAGAACCAGACAATGCTGATCTAATATGGAAACCCTCCCCCACCCCTTGATTTGCAGAAAGAGTGTAAAGCAGGACCAGTAGAAATAATTAGGAAAATGATGAACCTGCAGGAAAGTGAATGAAGTTTTGTTGTTCTTTCCTAAACTAGTGGTTCCTTCAAAGGGGCTGGTCTGGCCAAAGTATTAAATAAAACATAAGATTTCTTCATTATTGATATTGTGGTCATGTATAATTAAAATTCACATCTAGTGGCCCTCATGAAGACTTGGAAATTGATTTTCAGTTAACTTTTACCTCATCTGGGAGCTCTTTATGCTCAGAGGGACCCAATTTTCTAACTGCCTGAGACAACAGCAAAATTGCGCTCATCTTGCTTTCTGTCCACCCCCTGTTCTCTGTTCAGTCAGCTTGATTTTCTTTCCAAGGTTATGTGTTTGAACACATTTCTCCAAATGTTAAACCTATTTCAGATAATAAATTTCAAGGCTCTGGCATTTCAATTTATAGCGTCCAAACTGTAAGAAGAGAAAATGTGTTTGTACAGCGTTCGCAGTGATTACCTTGCGTTTCCATCGTTTGCTTCTGAAGTTGCCCCTTTTGGAGGGAGGTGGGGAAAAGGCCAGCAACAGTCGGGAATTTGCGAGCAAGTCATTTGATAATTCCTATTTGCACCAAAGGAATTACCAGTGACTTAGTATTCCACGTGAACCTCTTTGGGGCAGAAAGATTTAAGAGAAAACCAAAGCTACAAAACAGGCAAAACCTGGGGAATCCAAGATAAAGTTACAGAGATAATATCCCATGCAACAGAGGCAACGGTGCCAAGAAATTAGAAAGGGAAAGTGTCTGAGATCAGCTTCTCCGAGGACATCTGCCAATTGGACTGAAGCCCAAGCAGAATGAAGTCAAATTAGGCTGCTCAGAATGAACACTTACCAGTGGCCGGGCTGCTGTGCTCCGGGCTGAAATCAGACACAGGGAAGGGTCTTGTTGAGTGGGCATGTTGGTAGAGCCAGGGAACCCAGAACTCCCCATTATTTTACTGGAAGTATTTTAGGTCAGTTTCTAGGACTTTGTGTCACTTCTGATCCTACTCTGGATGCTTGAGGCCTAGTTCTAATATTCTTTCCTAGACCTGCCTTGGCATTGGCTGAAAAAATAGTGCGTTCATGATGGGACAGACTTGTTAAAATCAAACTCTTCCCAGGAATAAACTTGCGTTGACCATGAATGTAGTTACCTTTTGAGTGTGTTAGGTTTAATCCTCACCTTGAGATTCTATAGATCATATTTTAAATTAATAGCAAGTTGTCTTTTATTCCTTCTACTCTCAAGCATCTTTTAGTTTCTTTTTATCCATGTCCCTGTTGCTCTTTCGTAGGTGAGGATCACTGGGATCGATCCAACCTTGCAGGGCTGGACAGGCTCTGTCCTGTAGCCACTCTGCACCTTCTCTCACCATGGAGATGAGGGGCCAACTGCACAGTCTTAACAGCTTAAAAAATAACTCACGTTTTCTCATCTCCAAATACTCCAGAGAGCGAGAGTATAGCACAAGAATTTTTATCCATTTGGCAGATGGAGCTACTCTTGATTTCTCTGTTTCACTGGTTCTGATTTTCTTGGTTAAAATAGTTTTCATTGGTATCAACTCATGTGTGTTCTCTTGCATGTTTATATATATGCACATATGTGTAAAATATGTGCAAGTATATATACACAAAGTATGTAATATGCATAAATATACATATGCAGAATTATGTAATGTATATTACATATGTATAGATGATGGCATTTTCAGCTTAGTCTCAGGAATTTTGTAAGAGTTGGAGACTCTGACCCTCTTGGCAGCTCATTTGAGAAACAACGTTCCTGCATTCTCTGTTCTTCATTCTGAGAAAAAACCGTCACGGCTAACCTCGTGACACTGAATGTCTCGAATCTTCAGTCACTGTTCTGTAGGAAGCTGTGAATCCTCTTAGAGCTGGTGTTTTACAAAGTGTAGTGGTTCCTGAATTGACGAATTGCTTTCAAAGTTGATTAAATTGTGTCACCTGTTTTTCTGCTTGTCTGGGCTGCGTCACAGGCCTCCCTGGCATGGTTTTAACCTGTATGGCGGGTCCAGAAGGCTCTGTTCATTTTTTGACTTCAAAATTGGGGAGGGGGCGGATGAATGGTTTACACATTTATCTGTGCTTGCATCTTTTCATACCTTCTACTTCAGTTTCTACTTGTATCTCAAGAGGCGAAGAGTGGAGAGATGATCTGCAAATCTGATCTCCGTAGTGAGCTACACAATCACGAGATAATCTAAGAGTTCCATATGTTTCTCTCAGTTTTTTATTGGAGGTGGAAAAATCATTTGTGCATTCAAAGCACTTTTTTAACTAGCATGTTTCTATTCTATAGTCATGTTAATATTAAGATACTGATTCACTGAGTGTTAGATGCCACAGCTGCCCCCAGCCCGGCCTACCCCAATCTGTTATAAGGCCCAAGGAATGCAGCTTTGCAGTGAGAATAAGTGTAGAACAAGTGTGGCATGGGTGGGCAATCCCAAAGAAGTAAGAATGCCCTGGCACTATTCCTTTTTAATTATTTTGCAGGGAGGGGTGGGGTAGGGGGAGGTGGGGGATGAAATGCAAGTTTGCTTCACTGGAATAAATTGCTTTCCTCTTCTTTCTGCCCTGCTGACATACATTACAGCCTTACGGTATTCTCCAGGGCAGAGTTTCTGACTGTCTCCCTGCCCTGCAAGCTTCAAAGTGAACCTCTACCTAATGTGGGGGACCCATGCTCTAAGTAAGACTTGTTACATTTTAATGTGCGTATGAATCACCAGCCCTGCCTCGGGGAGAATGCAAAGTTAATGTGTATACAGACCCATTGGGATCATGTTATTAATATAGGTTCTGTTTCAGTAAGTTTGGGTGGGGCCTGAGATTCTGCATTTCTAACATGCTCCCAGGTGAAGCTGTTACCGCTGTCCCAAGGACTCCACTCGGTAGCAAGACTAATAATTATCTTCTTAATCATAACAGCAGAAAGTTGGACCAAGTTTAGGCTCCTCTGACAAGTAACACTAGCAGGGGGAAAACAAACAACAACAAAACCTGTATACAGGATGGCATTTGAATACATTTCACCATACCTGAAACGATGCCCTACATATTTTTTTCAAAAGCATTCTTTTCCCCCACAAGATGACTGGCAATTTTGTGTTCTAGCTACCCTCAGACATGAAAACACTTGGTTGCTTATCTTGTAAAATCTGCTTCGCCTGCTTGCTTGGGCATGTACGCAGTCAGTTCAGTCAAATACGTGTCAGTACATCTATGTGGATGGGGGAGCAGGTGCAAGCCCTTAACGTACTTTAAAAAAGTTTAACACTGAAGTCGGTCCACTGAGTCGATCCGTGTGATCTTAGTGCCAAGCGTCTGAGCTGAAAGTTCTCCCTTTGAAGGCAGCAACAAGATGTCATACATTTGAAGCATTTGTTTATACTAGAAATGATGCTTGAATTCTTTTTTTAAGTTCTAAGACAGTTCACTGTACAACACCACCGAGCCTAGAGGGTGGATATAAAGCTGCCCAAGCTGGTATTTGAGGTTTGATTTAATGGAGATTGGAATTTGTGATGCTGTGGCTGGCTTCGAATAAGGTGCTGAAGTGCATGGGCTCAGGTTAGAAAAAGCACAAGGAAACGATTTCCCTCTAAGAAGGGGGTCAGCAAAGAAATAACTGTGTTGGCACCTTTTTTTTAGCCAAATTCCCATGAGGGTCAGGTGTTTCGCAGCCTCATTTTACTTTTAGGGGGCTGCTTTTGAAGATTTCTTAACAAGCAGCACAGATTTGAATATTTGTTGAAGAAATGCTGGCATGCGTGAACTCCTAATTTCAGATATACTTTTATTTTTAATATCTACACATATAATATATGCATATAATATATATGTACACACACACACACTCCCCAAGGGAAAAATTTGATTTTTTCTTTTCTAGAGTTCCAACGCTGAGGGTACGATGCCTACTGTTTTGCCCGTTGGGTTTATCATTTCATTTAGGTTTCTGTGTTTTGAACTGAGTCCCTCTGAGT
This sequence comes from Macrotus californicus, assembly GCA_007922815.1. Taxonomy (NCBI): domain Eukaryota; kingdom Metazoa; phylum Chordata; class Mammalia; order Chiroptera; family Phyllostomidae; genus Macrotus; species Macrotus californicus. The sequence goes on from VMDR010008883.1 coordinate 21,779, forward strand.
TGCTTAAGCCGCATGCCAGACACTGACTTGCACACCACTTCCAGCCTGCGTTTGCCCTGCACCCTGGGCCCCCCTCCAAGGCAGTGCCAGGAGTGCATTATTGTTGCCCTGCCGCGTCCGCTCTGCTCTGATGAGATCTCTGCAAACCCAGCGATTTGCTTAAAGCTTCCCTCGTAAGGAGCATGATCTCATCTGGACTGCATTTACACTGGAACCACTTGGCCACAACACTATGAGAGAATAATTATTGAACTATTTTACTGTACAACTATTTCCAAATTGTTGATTTTTTATTGATTTCAGGAGGCAAGCTAATTGCCCCATGGCAACTTGATGTGAACGTTTAATGAAGATCAGGAAACAGAGTTTATGAAAAGCTTTTGTATAGTAACTGCAAAGTTTCAAGAACTGTTTTATACTTCCTGACAGTGCTGGGCCGAGCTTAATGGTTTGTTTTTATTACTTAAGAGTGTAAACCTTGCTTTAGCCCAGTGTGTGGAAACTATACCCTCATCCCGCATTACGCATTTTCAAGTTGCTTTTTACTCACTCCCGACTTCCTTTCCTGCCGTCTACACTCGGGGACTTTTCTGTTTTAATTGTCTGAAAGAGAGTTTCTCTCTTTGCACACCGAGAATCCTAACACACGCACACACACTCATGAAGTTAAGTGTCCGTATTGTTTCACTTTGTTTTGGGTGGAGTTTCTTTTCAGCACTTGGTTGCTAGACAACCAAGCCGACAAAAGTTAAAGATTGAAAAGGCATTTTTAAAGATGTTGAATCTTGGCAGCTGAGTATTTTATCTTTGTCTTTATATGGAAGGCTTAGTTTTCTTACCGGTTACCCTGGTCTTTTGTCGGGTACATGGCTGGTAGGAGAGTTTTTGATGTCGAGTTCTTAAGGCACTATCTGTTTGAGAACTTTCTTAAGAGTTGTTCCCATTTGCTGGAACACGCTTCCCACCTGGATGGACAAAAAAAAAAGTCAGCTTAGTTTCCAGGGGTGTGCTTTAAATCACTAATAAAGTTGAACTTCAGCTCATAGACAGCTGCTTTGATTGTTGCAAGGCAGAGGAGAGAAAAGGTTGCTTTCTGAGGCAACATTCAAAAACACAAGGCTTCAGTTTATGGAGAACGCTGTCTCCAGGAAGCTACATTTGCTTTTTTGGTAGATAGTATTGGAAATTTTTTTTTTAATTCTTAAAAGCCTAATTTTAAATCAAAGTCATTTAAATTGCTCATTTCAGTGAGATGTTTCAGGAGCATGTTATAAATACATGATCTTTATACATCTGCCAAGTTGGACGTGTGTTCACAGGTTCATCTTGCATGTGTACACGATTTGTAGCTGACGTGCTTTCCTCACTCCAGGTCTGCCCTTTCCCCTCGTTCATCCCTTCCTGCCTCTCCTCTTCCTAGGGTTCCCTATGCTGGAATTCAGTCAAATCCATGGAAAACTTGACCAACTCTACTGATTCATTTACAGGCAGGATTTCCTGGCCTGGGGATCAGACAGGGAGCCCTGAAGTTTGTTCATCATAGGATGTCTTGGAAATTAGGATCTGGCCTATACATACACATTTTTGACAAAATGTTCTCCTATAAAGAAACCTTACCACTGACTTAAAAATTGCCCTGTCACTTGGTATCACCAGTAAGCCTACAGTCCTCATCAGCACATTAGTACTGTCAATGCCATTAGCCATGACAAGAACGATGCTTAAACACAGGGCCCTGCACTGAATCAGATTGCAAACCTCATGACACGTGATAGGGGAGCTAAATGGAAATAGGAAAATAGGCCCAGGAATGATTTAAGTGTTTTCTACTCGTAGAATTTGGTGTGTATGTTTGCCGCCTGAAGATAGCTTGGCTGAATAAAAGAAAATGGAGAGAATTGAAGTTAGGGGTGGTTTCTACTTAAAAAACAAGCAAATCTATCTACACACACATTTATCCGATCCATGCGGTTTTCATGAGCAAAAGGGTGATTTTTAAATACTATCTGAGCGTAATAACCCCTTCCGTGGTGGTGCTGCAGAGCATTTTACCTGTGTGGAGAAGGGCTCAGAAGTTACTTTTGATGGCTTCCTTTCTACTAAACTGTGGAGGAGGAACAGTCTCAACTGAAAAGAAAGCTGAAGACTAAGAATTCTAGACTTTTCTTACCAATAACAGCAGTCCTAAGGAAAATATATCCCTGCCTTGAGGAAATACATCTCTGAAAGCTTGTCATGTGAGATAACAGAAGTGAGCTCCAAGTCCTCTCTCTCTTGTGAGTGCCTTTCACGGAGTATCACTTTAACTGGTGAAGCTGGTCAAGGCCCAGATGTCTGAAGGATACTTCCTTTGTGCCTTTGATGTACTCCCAAGTTCACTGAGGTACTTTTAAGGATATGGCATGAAGGAGCACAGAGGGTATTGCTAGACATTTCTGAAATATAGTCAGGTATGTTCTCACAGAATGGCAGGCGGGGTCTCAAAGAGCTCCTATTCCCTCCATGTATTATGTACCATTTCTAGGAAGTTCAGAGGGATGGTGGCATGTCAGCTCCAGTGGTATAAAAATAAGAAGCTTTCTTCATGGTAGCTGTTGCCCAAACTGAACTTTCTGGAAGGCACCTGCCTAGTTGATCTGTGGGGTTTTGACCTCTGGGTCCCCAAGGAATCAGGACCCACAGAGCTGCCCAGTGATGCGGTGGTAAGTTAAGTGATGGTCCTTCTTTGTCAGGAGTAGAAATTGCTACCTTTAATCTTGTCGCCATCACTCACTCAATCCTAGAAGAATCGATTAGAGTAGTTTATATTCAGCTGTCTTCCTCTCTGTCTGTTTCCTTCCCTTCCTCTGGGTATCAGGACTTTCTGTGGAAATAAGGAAAGATGTCAGGGGAAAAGGAGCTGGAAACACCAACTTGGTTTGATACAAGGGGGGTGGGGTTTGGTGTTAGGTTGTCACAAACCTGAGAGAGTTTCTTGAACCCAGCTGAAACTGTGCTGAAGGTTTCTTCTGAGATGCCATCTTGGAGCTATTGTGATTTTTCTTTCCCATGGTAATGGAACTGATTTTTCAGAGAGGACTAACTCCACAAAGTTCCCTCTTGGAAAATGCTCATGGTGGGGGAGAAATTGCCTTCCTCCCATTTGTAACCCAGCCTCTGGGATGATGGGAAGAAGGGCTGCTCTTGAGGGTGGGGGTGTGGTGGGGTGGGAGGGAGCGGGCAGCCAATTGGCCTTCAGCAGAGTGTAAGCACAGAGCAAAGTGCTTCTGCATTGCAGCCAGGAACAGTGATTCATTTGATTTTAATTTTGATGTTAGCATTTTTCTCATGACTCATTGATAATTTCATATGGAATTTAAAAGGCCGAAACAGTTATTTACTTTTTAGGAACTTAAAACATTCATTGGGTTGAATTCACTTTTTCCCTTTGAAAAAGATGCTTCATTTAAAAAAAGGGAGGGGGAGGAGACATCTGTCCCTCTCTTCCCCTCCTACTTCTACCTGTTCCCTATCCCAGCTGGTTTTCACTAATGTTGACCAGCTGTCAGGAAGACTGTGTCATCTTTATTTTATTTTTGCTGAATTTATTTTTGGTGGGGGAGAGAGATTTGTTGTTCCATTTAGTTATGCATTCCTTGGTTGCTTCTTGTAGGTTCCCTAAATGGGGATTGAACCCACAATGTTGGTGTATCAGGATGATGCTCGAACCAACTGAGCTACCTGGCCAGGGCAGTCCATGTCACCTTAGTGTTTCTCTTATCTTGAATTCCTTTCATCACTATCTATAAAACATAGATGTAGATATCTTTTAAAGAGGTGTTTGTTTATCAGGAAATTCCTTTCTATTCCTGCATTTGATAATTTTTAACATACATAAAAATGCACTTTATGCTTCAATTTCTGCGATCATATGATTTTTCTTTTTAGTTTATCGTTATGGTAGATTACATGAATTGATTTTCAAATATTCAGCCAGCTTTGCATGATTGGAATAATCTGTACTTGGTCATTCATTTTTTTCATGACAACTGGGGTTTATTTCAGTAATAGAAGGATTGTTCGACATTCAAAAATTAATCAATGTATTGGTAATTCACCATATTAACATAATACAGAAGAAAAGCTCTAGGATTATCTCAGTAGATTCATAAAAGGCCTTTTACAAAATTCAATATCCATTCATGATGAAAAAGAATAAAGATGGGAAAATAAACTTTTTGCAAACTGAGGATAAAGTGTCTTAACCTGACAAAGGATATTTAAACCAAGTAATACAACTAAACCTACCATCATATTTAATGTTGACTGACTGAATGTTTTGCCCTTTAAGACTGAGAATGGTAACATGAAATAATATCCACTCTCACCACCCCTGTTCAACACAGTACTGGAAGTCCTAGCCAGTGCAGTAATCTAAGAAAAATAAAGGCTTAAGATTGAAGCAGAAAATAATGGAACTGCATGTCTTTTTAGATGACATGATCTTTTGCTTAGAAATCAAAGGACTCTACATAAAAGGCACAGAACTAATTTTGATGGGTGTATGTATTTCTTAGGCCTTATCACACTTAACACTTGACATATGTACAGATGATATAAATTATGCCTCAATAAACTTTAAAAATATAAATACCATAAACTGGTATACAACAAGTTAGAAATAACAGAAGCATCAGCCAGGGAGATTGACATACAGTTCTCAGTAAAAGAAACAAAATGTCTCTGGAGTATATAACAAGAATTTCGTCTCACCAAATTAATGTAATTCATTATACTATTTTCTTGTTAATAAGCAGTTTTAAGTATAGCATGCATAAAGTAAAATAAAAGAATTTTAAGTGTGACTTTGATGCATCAGCAAGGAAACAACCCTATTTAACTATCACCCTAATCAAGAGACAGAACATGACCAGTTTCTGGGAGTCCCCATCGTGACTTTTTTCAAACTGGCCATTTCCAACTGCCCTAAAGCTGTCATCATGCCGTCTTCAGACAATGTGAGAAGTTTTTCTGTTTTTGAGAATCACATAAATAAAATGGCAACATGTATTCTTTTGTGTCTACCTTTCATCATTTATTATATTCGTGAGACTTACATTGATAGAATACAATTTCCAAATGCATAAACCCTTAGTCTCAACAATTGTACTGTGACAAATTTGACAGACGTCCATGCATATGTGTAGTGAAGATTTTGAAAAGAAATTCTCAGTCTGCATTGTAATCACAAAATCTGAAACTAGCAACAACGACGAAATATATCGATAGAGATTTCACTCAATATTTAGTGGTTATCTACATAGAGTGGAATAGTATAGAGCCATTTGAAAGAATGAGCCCTTTCTTTTAAAGGCACATTTAACATATACACGTCTGTTGTGCTTGACTCATGTATTTATTCTTTCTGCGGACTTTCTGCCTGATGTTCCAAGAGCTGTTGCGTTACCGTTGTCTTTTCCCCTGCGGTGCCCGCTGGTTGCGCGTGCGCACCTGGGGGCGGCGCTAGGGAAGCCGGAGAGCTTGTGGCAGCAGCGGTGGCGGGACTCACCCACAGAGCAGGGCAGCTGGACAGCGCTTCCCCAGTTAAGGTGAACACCTCGTGCTTTTTCCTAGCTGTTCTTTTAAGGAAGGTTTGCTGGCCACGAATCCCCTGAATTTTGTTTTGTTTTGTCTTTTCCCTGAGGCTGCCTTGGTTTCCCCTTAGTGCCTGAAGGACTTTTCCCGCTGGATACCACGCTCGGTGTGGCCAGTGCTTTGCTTTCGGCAGGTAAGCAAGGCTGTGAACTTCCTCCAGGCCTCTGGTTTCCCACGAGAGGCACGCGGTTGTTTGAACACAATGTGACCTTTCCCTCTGGCTGCGTGCAAGGTTTCTGTTGTCTTTAGTTCTCAGAAGTCTGTGTCTTCAGAAGATGCGACATGTCTTTGGATTTCTTTGTTTCTTTTTTGTTTGTTTGTTTGTTTCTGTTTAAGGTTGGCTCAGCTTCCTGAATCTGTTGCACCTCCCCACACCCCTTCACCAAATTTAAAACATGCTTTGCTATTATTACTGTTATTTTATTATGGTTACTTTTCCAGCTTCATCTTTCTTCTTTCCTCATTACACTTTGATGACAAAATCTTTTGTTACCGTTCCACATGTCCCTGAGACTCGGATTTATTTTTTTCAGCCCATTTTTTCTCTGTTGTTTAGATTGGACGATTTCTCTGTTCTAGTCAACTTCACTGATATATTTTTCACCTGCCTTGTTTGTTCCACTGTTGAGCCTGCCCATTGAGTTTTTTATATCAGTTATTTTGTCTTTTTAGTTCTAAATTTCCACTTGGTTTTCCCTTGTACCCTCTATTTCCTTGTCAAGGCTTTCTATTTATTCATATATTTCAGGTATGTTTATAGTTGTTCATCAGAGCAGGTTTTTCATGGCTGTTTTAAAGTTGTCAGATAATTCAAACGTGTGTATTATCTAGGGGCAGCATCTGATGATTGTCTTTTGTCTTTTAGTTTGAATTCTTACTGTTTTTTTGGCATAACAAATGATTTTTAAAAACTGAAACCTGGACAGTTTGGGTATTAGGTTATACAGTTCTGGATCTTATTTAAATCTCGCGTTTTAGCAGGCATCCCCTGACAGTGCTGAGGTAGGTAGTGGTGGGGGATGGGAGGTTCTACCTCCGTATTGCCAGGTCGGGGTGGGAGTCTGGGGTCTTCATTCTGCCTTCATTGGCAACCAGGGGACGAGGGGCTCCTTGCGGCTCCTGGATGGGGTGGGACGTCAGAGCCCCTTAGGGCTTCCAGTGGCACTGTGGTTGGGGGTGTTCTTGTTACCACTGAATCCTGGTGAAAGTTATGGCTTTTCATTAGGCTTCCTGGGAGAGAGGGGGTTAGGGCACCTTGTTCCAAACACCTAAAGGTGGGTGTCTAGGCTTTCCCCTTGGCCTTTGCTGGGAGAGGTGGTGTTTGGGCTGCAGTTTTTTTTTTTTCTGTGTTGTTTAGTTGGAGTAGACTGGTTATTATCTGAAAGGGTTTTTTTTTTTTCCTTTTTTTAATTTCTAGACTACCCCTTTCATTGTCCTTTGGCCCGAGAGAGAGCAGGTTTTCCTTTAGGCTTTTTGTAGTTGTTGTTGACTATGACTGTTGGTGATTACTAGGTAACACTTCTCCAGTGTTGAGTCTGGAATATATGAAGCAAAAATAAACCTTAGGGAACTCACCACCTATGTTCTTCATAGGTTCCTAGCAAGCCTATTTCCTCTTTTCACCTTTCAGATCTTCTGGTGTTTGTTTTATGGGTAACATCTAGGATTTTTAGTTGAACTTAGCAGGAGGAATAGGGGAAAGTATGCCTACTCCATCTTTTTGGAAACAGAAATCTTAGCAGGTAGGTTTCATTCAATCTCTAAATGCCCTTACAAATTTGCAGATCAAAGGTGATAAAATTATTTCAATTTTCCAGAGGGAAAAATTGAGACACTTAGAGGTAATTTACCTGATCAAAGTTGCTTAGAAATGTGGCCTTGGCTTGAAGTAAAACCTTGGGATTTTAAGGTTATTATTTTGCTTTTTCCTTTTCCTTTCTATGTTTGTTAGAAAGAAAAAAAATGGGAATAGGAGTGGTGGGGTTGGGGGAGGAAGAGCTAGTTCCCAAACAGAAAAACTACAGGATTAGTTTGGCTTGGGAGCAGCAACTGTTTAGAATTAGAAAAGTAGGGTTTTTCAAGGGGTTTTACTGAACTTTGAAATGTGGTAAGTTTCCACAAATTGACTATATGACCTTCCCATTTACTCATTTGTGACTCATCTTACAAATGAATGACTTCAATTATTTATACTGTGTCCCGAAACTTAAGTGGCAGGGTACACAATAAGTAATCAATGCCACTTCATCGATTAAGACTTGCATAGAAATGGGAAGGATGGGAAAACTGTCTTCACTTTGCAGTGATGAAAGTTTGCACAACTTTCATCTGAACACTTTTGGTCCTAAACATTCTTAGATTGTTTAGTATTTCAAAAGAGTTTAACTGGCTCTCTTAAAACGCATTATCTAGAGTTCTTTAATGGTTTCCAGTATTATAAAGGCAACGGTAAGTTCGGAGAATTACCTTTCCCAGGAAAATTTCCCTAATTCTATTTTCTAATACGGCATTCACTGGCCCTCTTTTTCTATTTTAGTTTTGATCACTAACACCACTTTTCAAAACTTCCTGAGATGAAAATCAGGAGGGGATAGGAGATGGGAAGACCTTTTAGGACCAATTGACCTATCCACTTGATCCTTTTATGGCCATGTTGGTTCATCCAGTTATTATGTGTTTATATGTGGCATATATGGTAGGAAGGAGAGGGTAGGCAAAATAGTGTAAGTTCTTAAAAAGAATATGGGGGCACGGGAAGGGGTGATTGGCAGGGTAGAATAAGGTAAGAGTATACTATAGTCATTCCTATGGAAAATTTCATTTGCTTCCAGGGAGAGTCAAGAGTATAACAGTTCTGGCTTTACCCAGGGATTTGGGGTTCTACCTCAGCTACTGACTATTCTGGAATCTCCTGGAGTATCTCCATCTTCAGTCCTGGCTCCTGGTCTCCCTAGAGAACTTGACAGAGGTAAATGTCTCTTTGAAGGCATCAACCTCTAGGCTTTTGTAAAGATTTCAGCTGCAGAGATTTTTTTTCTAAGTTCATGGTTTGTTCCAGCCTCTCAGCTGTAGATGCCTTCAAAGTTGTCTCAGGTGGTTCAAGAAGTGCTTTTGTTGCTTTTACTGCTAGGGAAGGTAATGAGCCTTGTTCCCTACACTTCCTTTGTTGGAGGCCTAGGCTACTTTCTGCTTGTGGGGAAGGGAAGAATGGATGATGGTATCTCTGCTCTCTCTTTCTTCTTCCCACATATCCTACTCTCCTGAAAAAACAAAACAAAAACAAAAACAACCCCAAAACATAAACCACCTGGCTGGAAAAGAAAAAAACCTTCTGTCCTATGAGCTTGGCAGGAGACAGGCTTAGAGATGACAGGCAACTGAGAAATATCAGTTAAAAGTTTGGAGGCATTTACATGAGGCTGATGGTCACCTCAAAAAATTAGACCAAAAGGAATAAATGCCTTTCTCCCTGATAAGGGAAGGAGCATGAGGAAATGGAAGCTGGGGATTAGCCCTCTCATAGGAGCCGAGTAGGCCTCTGACAGCCTCTGAGACCTGCTACCCAACAGGTAAATGAGACGGGGATCCTGGAAGAGTCGTTTCCATTGGTATTGACTGCTGGGAAGATGGCCATTGTTTTCTGAAACTCCAGAAAATTTGCTTTATTAGCATATCAGAATTGGCAAATGCCAGGGGTCACAAATCTGAGTTGTTTTTTTTTTTAATGTTTAACAATCTTCCTCTCAAAGTTTTTCACTTGGAGATCATGGTTTCTCTCAAGAGCCTTCGTTCTGGGTGAATGTATGGAATTCAGAAAAGTATTCGCCCAAGTATCTTTGCTTCCTCTCTATAGCACAGAGCTATTTCTGATGGCTGCAAAGAGTAAGAAGTACTTAGAAAGATGTAAACATATTTCTGAAAAACTCCTTTGAAGAAAAGTGAAAAGTCCTTTTAAATCTAAATCACATGCTCTTAAATTTTCTAATGAATCAGAGGACAGTGTTAACAAGAGTATCTTATTTCAACATTCATTTCTGTATATCAGTTTGAATTCAGATACTTTGTGTCATTTTAATTTTTTTAACATGCCACTTACCCTTGTTTCATGCAGGAAGGCATACTGAGAGTTTGCAAAGCATCATGTTGTTTGTTTCTAGGCTCAAGCAATAAGCTTTGCATGTAGTATTTCTGGTTTCAAACCTTTGTGCACCTGGAAAGGAGACGCCTATGTCTAAATATGATTGTCTCAATAATAAGTTTATCTCATTGATTTTATTAAAGAAAGTATGCTTCTGTAACGTTTTAGTTTCAAAGTGAAAGTGTTATATAGCTTTCAGAATCTATTAAGTGTTTTAAATAATATTGGAAAGGTTTAAGAGTGGACAGTTGAGCCTGGAGAGGGATACTGGATTAGAAAGATCTATAACCTGGCTATGCATCCATTCCCCAGTTGTGGGGAAGATATTCCTCAAAATTAACAAATATCTATATGAAAACTTTTCCATAGCGGTGCTATTATAGGCCTGGGAGTTCAGTGGTGAGCCCGGGCTCACAAGCCCTTCTGCATCGAGTCTGCACATGCACTGTTCCTTTGTACTCAAACACTGACCGTCCACGTTGTCTGGGGTGCTAGAAGTGCAGAACCTTAGACTCCACTCCACATCTCCTGAATCTGCATTTTACCAAGATTCTGAGAGTATTTATGTGGACATGAAATCCTGAGACGTTTGCCAGCAGTCAGTTTAAGAACCCAGGCTATAGCCGATCAATATGTGGCATTTCTCTGACCATAGGAATTACCTCAGAAATGGGTATGTTTTCAAGGAGATGCTGGTAAAGGAAGTTTTTGTTTTTTTTCTGTAGAGTCAGAGGAAGGAATAGTCCCTTTCTCCTTCTGTCTTCTGCTATGCTAGTCCAGGTATGATTCTATTCTGATGCTCTTTGTCAGACTAGAGGTGAGGAAAGACAGAGGCAAGAGCATCAAAGGAACAGGCAGCGGAAGGCTGATTGAGCCATACCTGCCCCCCTCCCTATCCCTGGACTTTGTCAGTTACAGGAGCCAACATGGCCCCTAACTGATCCATTTGGAGAGACTATGTTTTAGACTATGTTTTAGTGGAAAGGCCCATATGTCAAAAACAGCATACACCAGAGTGGGTAAACCTGGCCAGCAACATGTCAGCCTGGGGAGCACCCTTAGTGCCGCCTGCCAAGGGGGATAAATGAGACACAGTTTTGGGAAATCTCTGGGCTTGGGACCAATTTGGGAGGCAAGGCGGAGGAGTGAAACTGCATATTTTGCTGATAGAGAAGAGAGAGTGGTGAGTCATAGAGATATGCAGATGCTTGGGGTTGTTGTGAAAGAGAGAAGCCCTTGGATCCTGAAATGGGATCTACAAGGTGGCCTCAGGCAGAATCAGTCTTCTGTGCTTCCTGCCTGCCTCTTGCACCCTCACTTTCTCTCACCTAGTTTTGTCCACCTCCCGAAACAAATCACTGTCCCTCTTTGGCCTTCTGTTCAGTGCCTTCTTCTTTCTCATCTTTCCTACTTTCCCTCCCATCTCATCCCACCCCACGTAATAGGGCTGTGAGGCTATAATGGGTTTTGATATTTGTTTTAAGGAGGGCTTTCATATATATATATATATGTATATATATGACTTATCCTAGCATTAATCTAGTAAAGGGGAGAGAGATCAAGTGTGGATTCCCAACCACATGCATATACAGCCATTGCCGACATATAAGACCACCCCTGGAGATACAAAATAATTATGTCTGCCACCATTTATGGAGCATTTGTGTGTCAGGTTCTGTGCGGTGAATTTGAAATACCATGTCTGTTTTAATCCCCTTAGCTGTCAAAGTAAGAAATGATTTTGTACTGATTTTTCAGATGTGGAACTTGAGGTCTAGAATGGTTAAGGGTTCTTACCAGCAGTTACTAAGTGGGGAACAGAGACTGGAAACCTGGTATTTAGATGGACAAACGCCATGTTATATTACTTATCTGTGGTGCTTGGGCCTTGATTATCTGGCTATTATTTATATTCTCAATCAGGTTATTGTTTGTGCACTTCGATTGTTGAGCGTGCCAAAGGGCTATGGGTGCTCGGATCCAGTGAAACGTTCATGTTCTCTGAGTGTGCGCTAAGCCAAGTCCATGCTCGCCAGCCAGTGTTAACCAAGAAAATGTCTCTAGGTGTTTCAGTGTAGCATAATAGCTTATGCTTTGTTACCATGATCCTTTAAGCATCTCTCAGGCATGTTTTCCTACAGACACGACACCTAGGAAGACCCTTATAGGTAATTGAATTCCAGCTGCTTTTTTGACAGCTGAGGAATCTGAGGCTGAGTTAGATAAAGCAATGTACTAAGGTCAGCCTCTCACTGGCAGCAGAGTCAGAGACAGATCCCAATTTTCTTCATTCCCAGATGAACCTTTTTAAAATTATTGTTTCTTTTTCTTGCTATTTAAATTTTCCAAACTACAAGACAATTGTAAGTTTTTCTTTTGTATTACAGTGATAGTTTCTAGATTTCTTCCCCTCAATAATCCCTTTGCTGTGGTTCTAAAGACATAAAGTTTTATTCTAGAGGGCAAGACTTCTGGATGGAAGAAGTGAGGAGCATAACAAAGGCCCTCCACAAAAAGCAATGACAAAACTGAACAAAATATTGAAAAACAATCATTTTATAACTTTTGAAATAAGTCCACCAACGACTTAACAACAAGTTTAGAAATATTTGTTTTTTAAACAATCTACTGAATCTTGGGTTAGAACTGTGAAAATCTATAGCATTTTAGCCTAGGACTATCGCCACTCACGGCAGCCATAAGACCCACTTTGGTCAATGCAGAAGTTCTGTTAGGGTGTGGCAAGCTGAGAAAACCAGAAGCTTCACTGCTAGAGGCAATGACTTGATTTGGAACATAGTGTGAATAAATATCACATCCCTAAGTGTTACTGAAAATAGTATGAACTTGGTGGCAAACAAACAAGGAAGGCCAACATTGCAATTAGCCTGAAGTTGTGATCCTGGTTGGAGAAAGAAATTTAACAGGAAGAGCCAAGGAATGAGTTCGCCGTAGTGGACCTTGAGAAACTCTCGGATATCTCTGGCCGTCTAGAAGGCTGTGTGCATGGTCAGGCCATACATGTACTCAGGAGAGATGGGGGAGGTCCCTAGCTACATATTCATCATGGCTGATTGTGAGGCATTGCACACATAGAAAGTAAAAGTCAGGGCAGTCTTGTAAACCACCTGGACTTTAAATGCATTTTCCAGCTTTCACATAGCTCTATTCTCAAACTGTAGGTCAAGGTACTTGAGTACAACTTCTTACCAATCATTGACTGCCTACTAAGTTATGCTAACACAAGGGCAACCCCTGTAAAGCCAGGCTCAACAAATAAAGGCAAGAATAAGAAAAGTCTGAACAAAGGCATAAGTGGTCACACAATGTGGGGGAGGCAGACTCCACAGAATTAAATCAGGTAAATTACTAAACAAATAAACAAACAAACAAAAAGAGTAGCAAGCATAATAACCACCCCCAGAAAGGAAAAAGAGAAATCCTGAGTTGCTACAGTGTATTACCTGAAATGTCCAGCTTTTAATAAATTGTTCACTTTTTAACAACAAAACTGTAAGATATATGGAGAAGTAGGAAAATGTGACCCAGTCTCAA
>VMDR010008884.1:0-35106 GCA_007922815.1 Macrotus californicus
GGAAGCGTGAGATGCGCTTTGTGTGCTGTCAGGATGGGCTCTAAAACACTTCCGTGGGCTCAGCAGCAGATCGAGCCTGGAGCCAGAATGTATGGAACTGGCAGCCCCGAGCCCCTGACATCACCAGGCGTGAGTCCCAGCCCTGTTCCGGACGGCGTACCATCCTGACTGCCGAAGGCGCCTCTGCTGCTACGTTTGCTGTCTTTTGTTCACTCCCTAAAGAGCAGCGACTTGGCTGATTTCCGTTTAGTTTATTTTCCCACTATTAACATGTGTACATGGAAGTGTTTTCGAAGATGCTTACATTAGTGTCATGTTTTGCAGATGATGTGCAACAGTAGGACTTAGGTGAGAATCTTCAGTGCAGAATCTGTTGCTCCTGGTCCTGAAGGAAGAGCGCCAGCGCCAGCGAGGTGTGATCATCGATCCTGCCACAGGCAAGCTGCCGCTCTGGGCTTTCACCTCTCTGTTGGCACATAGAGGATTAGTAACTAGTCTGATGAGAATAGTGGCCTGCATGTTTAAAGGGTCTAATTTGCACTTAGAGTCACTGTTCGCTCTCCGTGGTAATGCCGTGTTTGCAGAGTTCTGCTGACCCACAGACACCCCGAGGACTCAGGCGAAGGAACAGGAGGCCGCCAGGCACAGAGCGTTAGCCCCGCCTCTCACGCCCTCCGGGACGCAGGGTTCTGTGTCTGCAACGATGGTTGCTTCATTGGGGGATTGGTGCGTTTTCTAACAAATTCTTATGTGAGTCCTTATCTGAGTTAAAGAAAGAAAAAGCAGTGCCTGAGTGCCCCAAGATTCTGCAACAACTGACTTGTGTAGTCAGGTAATACAGCAGGTCCTCGAATAATGTCATTTCATTACAACAATGAGAAAAAAATCGATTCCCAGCCGGGGCCACTCTGTGTGGAGTTCGCCTGTTCTTACCATGTCTGTGTGGGTTTTCTCCAGGTACTCCAGTTCCCCCCCACATCCTCAGAATGTGCACGTGAGGTGAGCTGGCCTGTCTGAATTGTCCCCCGTCTGAGTGGGCATGGCTGTGGCTGTGGCCATGGCTGTGGGTGTGAGTGTGCCCTGCCGTGGAAGGGCATTCTATCCAGGGTGGGTTTTGCTTTGCACCCTGAGCTGCCAGGTGAGGCTGCTGCCACTCAAGACCCTGAACTGAGCCAAGTGGGTTGTCAAAGAATTCTCTTACTTGTTTTTATTCATCTCTCTTAAATGTATGCATAGCTCATATTTATTTCAATGTTTAACATTGGAAGTGTTTGGAGTTTTTATTTAGAGGTTTAATGATGTTTCTGTGACCAGAAATAAGCTGTAAGAACTCTTGTTTGTATCAATTAGCCTATGGTAAAATTGCTTTCCTTGTTGTACATCGCTTTGCTTAAAGTCTCAGTTTCCAAGAACCAACTGATAACGTTAGGTGAGGACTCACTGTGCAGTATAATCCCACCTGAGACGCAGTGGCGTGGGCGAAACCATCAGAGGAGAAGGCTTCTACGAATGAGAATTTAGCTGCAAGGGGTGGAGCGAACAGCGAACAGCCGCATTTCCCAACACGTGTTCCGTGGAGCCCGTGCTGCGTGAATAGGCAGAAGGAGCTACAGGGTAAAAGGGTCCCACTGTTAAGGAAGGTTGGGAAGCACTGGGCGGAGTGATGGGAAACTGACTTGCACAGAGCATCGCTAAGCGAGGGATGTGATCTCTCCCTGCCATCCCAGCTCAGCCCTCCTTCCCTGCTCACCTGAACAAATGCGACAGTGTTCCACTGGTGCCCTGTCGTCCTTTTGTCCTCCAGAACCCATTCTCCACACAGCCAGCGGGGACTTTTAAAAAGATAATTTGGCATGTCACTCCTCGACTTAAGACCCTCTGATGGTTTCCTGTTGCACTATAGACTTCAGGCCTGCCCGCCCCGCCCTGCTTCTCAGCTCCACCTCCCCGGTTCCACTCTCCTTCCCAACGGCTTCCAGCCACTCTGGCCTCTTCCTGTCTTTGGAACTCCTCAAGCTCTTTTGTGCCCCAGGGCTTTTGCACTTGATGTTTTTCTGCCTAGAGACTTCTTCCCTGTGATGTTCCCATCTGTCTTCTCCTTGTCATTTGGATCATAACTCAAAACCACCTTCTATGAGGTGCTTTTCCTGATCACAAACTCTGTCCCACCTCCCAGCTCCCCTGTCACTTTGTGTACCATTAACATTTATTACTTTCTTTATAGCATCATTGTTCTCTGAAATTATCTTTTTTTATTATTATTATTATTATTATTATTATTATTATGACTTTACTATCTCTCCTTGCCTGCATGTGACTCCCACAAGGACCGATCAAGGGCCTGGGTGGTCTCACTCATTCTGATCCTATATGTTTAGAACCATGCCTGTGACTTGGAAGACTCTTTAGGAATACCGGTTTAATGACATCGTGACCAGCGGGCATGTTTGTTAGACCCCGGTGATAACCAGGTGCAGTCCACAAGCACTAACTGATATGTGCTGCGTGCTTAACCGCATGCAGCCCCCTCCCCCCGTGAAAACCTCACCATTGAAGGTGGTCAGTACTCGGGAAGTTGATTAGAATCAGAGGGCTCAGAGCTGGAAAGCATTCTGAAAGCCTTGCCTCACCTCCCCAAACCTGGGTATCGCTGGTGTGGGTCCTGGTGCCGGTGCTGGTGCCAGATGTCCCTCCAGTCCCCTGGTCCTAATTGCAGAGTCCTTTCTCAGTGACAGGCCTCACGTGGCCTTGTGCCACCCTGCTTCTGCTCCTGTCTCTGGATGCTCCCCCTCTTTTCTGGCTCCACCACTGTAGGCATCAGCTCTCAGAAGTTTTGGAACTTAAGCATCCCTGAAAGGAAGTGCTGGTTAAGCACAACAGGGAGAGACTCTCGAGTGGCTGCTCCTCCTCAACAGCGAGCCCCCATTTTTCTGAGTTATTCTATCCCCAAGCCTGGAAATGTCTTCCCATTTGAGGTCCCCCTTCAGCCATTGTGCTGTGTAAGCAGGGTGGAGAGAGTGGTGACAACAGTGGTGTGGCAGCCTTAGGACTCCTTACTATGGGGTGGCTAAAATGATGGCCACCTCCTGGCCAAAGCTGTGACCATGGCCTTATCAGGGGTCAGCCTCCAGCATCATCCAGAGGACACTGCCTGCCCCCAGGGCCCTCCGCCCACACCTGCACACCTGCCCAGAACCTCTGGCATCCTCTCTTCTCCCTCTGACCTCCCTGGTGCTTTCCTCTTCCAGCCTTTCAGTGTGACCATTCACTATCAAGGACAAATAGTCTTGCTCCTTCTCTTTGTTTCTTGCCCCCTATGCCAAGTTCCAAGGCTTCTAAGGTGGCTCTTTCCTCATCCATCTGTCTGTCATCTGTGTCTTCAGCCTTGCTTGGCTGAGTTCCACATGCCAGAGAAGTTGTGACACACTATGGCTAAAGTCAGATGATTCTGTGAGTCTATGGAAGGGACAATATTTAATCAATGTCGTAAGAGTTTCCCTTCTGGTCACACTCATTAGAAACACAGTTTTCTAAATGTGTACAGCTGCCAGGCTGTAAAGCAGGAACCTGGACAGCGCCATCAAATCCATGAAGAAGAGGAGAGCCGTCTCTAGCTTGTGAGGCTGTAACAGAACCACTGGGTTCTACCGCTCTGGGTTCTACTGCCTGCCGCCAATAAAACCGTGCCTCCCAGTGCCAGAGTCTTATGGAAAGGAAAGGAACCGTTTATTCAAAAGTTATACAGGTTTAGAACAATGGCAGAATTCTACCATTAAATCTCACTCCCTTTAGAAACAAAGAAACACCCACAAACACCCAGTCCTGAACCCCTTGCCAAACTAGGCCAGTCAGAGGTACCATCTCTCAGGAGAAGAAATAGAAATGTGTAGCTTAGCTGGACAGATTCCTGTCTGTATTCCAGCTTCTTTCAGTTGTCTGTGTTTGCCTAACTAGGCTCCTGCTCTTAATCCAAAATTGCATCCTTGTCCTCCTGGTGGGCTGGTGGGAGGGGGGTCTTTCTGCATCCTTTCAAACTGTGTGGCCAAGACAGCACGGCTGCCCCATGCCTGAGTCTAAATCCTGGCATGGATCTTCGTCCATAACCCCATTTCTGACACCTCCTGATAGGGGACTCAAGAGTTGGAAAATTTTAGTTTAAGGAAAAAGGTTATGAGCCTAGTAAGTAATGTATGTGTTAAAGCTTTTGTTTCAGAAACCACAGATAGATAAGGCCCATCTTGGCTCCTGGGAAAACAGCCGACCTCCTGGGGCACTGCTAAAGATTACCACCTGGGGACAAGTGGAGGCATCCGGGCCTTTGTGTTCCAGGGAGAGGCAGAGGACCACCTGCCCCTGGAAACAGCTGACTGCCAAGGACAGGAATGTTGCAGCTTCTTTCACCTAATTCTCCCTGAGTCTCAAAGCCCTCGCCGCACCTTGTTTGTTCCCTGCTATAAAAAGTCTGGCCTGGAGAGAGAGGGGAAGATGGTCTGTGAGGGTATGAACCCGCCATCTTCTCAGATTGCTGGCCATCTGAATAAAGCGCCCACAAAGATTCAATCACTGTCACTGCTTATTGGGTTGGTAGTGACAGGCAGCTTGAACGTCGGTGTCTTTTCCGGTTACATTCCCACACTGGGTTACACCTGTCAGCACTCTGGTTTCTTTGCCTTTCTTGGCTGCCACTGTTCGTCCAGGCAGGCATGGCCCAGGGTGTAGAGCTAACCACCTTCCTGCCCCGGCACAGGCGCAGCAAGCCCCTCCAGCTCCACCACAGGAGCCACGCCCATCACCCTGGCTCCGAGCAGACACAGCTATTTAACCTGACTAAAACACTGGTCAGGCTCTTCAGATATGCAAAGTAACTCTCAATAGCCCTGCTTTGCTTCCCCCACCCTCCAAGAGGTAGCTATGGGGGTATTCTCTGTTTTGGGGGACCTCTAGTTCAGCACCCTGTTGTAAGGGGTATGGACAGATGAAGGTGTTGCTTGGCCAAAAGCACTGGCGGGAGGAAGCAGAAAGTGTGAAATGTGAATGTCTTCATTCATGGAAAGGAGCATCTGTCAGGACAGGCACCAGTGCCCAGCGAAGGGGCCACCTGTGGTGTTTGCTGTCTCTCTGTGGGCCAGTGAAGACATACGCGTCTGTAAATGGCATCTTCGACAGGTCCTGAGGGTGGCCCTGGTCAGAAATGAGAGCTGGACTTCAGGGTCTTGGGTGGCAGTGTCACACCACTAGCAGGAGCCTCAGTGATGTTGCTTTTGTACCTGCAGGCACTTGAGACTCCCAGGAAAGGCCCCCTGCTGAGGCTGAGTTCACAGCAATAAATTACACACCATCATGAAGGAGAATCTGAGCCACAGACAGAACAATGGACCATCCAAGAACTGGAAATAGCAGAACTACCTGAAAGAGACTCTAAAATACAAGTAAGTTTGAGATATTCAGAGATAACTAAGTACGTATGGATCACTTTACTTTTATGTCTGTTTGAAACCAATTAGAAAATTTAAAAAGAGAATCAAAGAAGAAGGACAGTCAACAGATTAAATGAAGAAAGTGACAGGAATTTTAATTAGAAATTAGATTCTACACCTACTAACACCCACCCCTTCCGTTCTGTCTGCTTTCTTCTTGGTAATCCGTGCAACAGAGAGCCAGCAGGCAATCCAGGTCAGCAATCAGCATGGCATGTTATGATCTTTACTCAGAGCTCCAGAAACGACGTGGCAGCCATCCCTTCAAACAGAAAAACAAGGTTTGTTTCTCCTGAACCAGCAGACAGATCAGAATTTTCCGCTCTCAATCAGAGGAATGTAAATGTGTGATTTAGGCTTGCTTCCTAGCAGCCAGACACAATCTCCCTGGGACGCTGTCCTAAACAGAAGTTGCTCGTTGCCACAGATTTCTGTGCTCAAGTTTTTTCCCTTGCCTTTTCTAAGACTTGAGCAAAAAAGCAGTCTAGCTGAGAGATAAGTTGAGTTATTTTCAGTTCTTTGAATAGTTTTTCACAAACTCTTTCCTGCCTTTGGCCCACGGCCCACTAGACCATCGAAGGAATTTTAATGCTGAGGTTGGCAAAGGAGATGGGGCTTTGCTGGGCCACCTGTCTCCACATGTGCCCCTTACCAGCAAGAACCCTGGGCACCCCCAGCAAACAGGAAGCCCTTGCTCTCATTTAGTGGGTCCTTATAAGAAACATGTTACTTTCCAGGTGTCCCAAAGGTAATTTTGACTTAGCACATTTCAGCAGAGACCTCGGGATTCACCTCCTCTTTGGAAAGGGCCACCTGATCAGGACCCCTGAAGTCCTCCCTGACTCCTCCCCCACTCCTCCTTTCCCTGAGTCACTCACCCGCCTTTTCAGTTCTACTTCCCAGTATATTCCACATGGAGGTTTTTTTCCCCCCAGTAGGTTTGGGGCTGACTTGGAAATCAGAAGACACAGTCCCAGCCCGGGAGGTCTTTATTCAAGGCTTCCGTACTTTCCTTGCAAAGCTCCTGCTTCTTGTGCCAGCCTCAGCAGAATCCCTCCCTGGCCCCCACCTCTGAGCAAAGCAGTTGTGCAGTGATACAGAAATGTCACCCGTACGCAGGCCCTCCTTGGAGTCTGTCCTTTTGTTGGGATCAAATGCAAAGAAACAACAGTGCCGCAGAAAAACGATGAGCCCAAAAGGAGCAGTACTTCCGGTCTCACCCGCCCCTCTCTTTCTTCATAAGCTGAGCAGCAGAGTGGATTTGTCTTCTTTTCTCCTGCCCCTCCTAGGGTGGTGGGAATGACACTGAGCATGAGGACAGAAGTGACCCTCAGCTCTCAAGCAGGAATATGTCTGTCCCTGCTCTCTACTTTCTAAGACCAACCCCCCTTTATGGCTGGAAAGGAATCAGAAAACGTGAAGGAGAGGCAGCACATTCAGAGGGGTATCCAAATTATATAAAGAACTCTTTAATCAACAATAAGAAAACCACCCAATCTAAAAATGGATAAAAGATCTTAACAGATACATCACCAAAAAGTAGCAAAGAATGAAACATGCTCACCTTGGAAACGCAAATTAAACCAACGGTGAGCTACCACTGCACACCCATTAGAATGGCTGCAGTCCAGAACTCTAACAACGCCAAATGCTGGCAGGGGTGTGGGGCACCATGAACTCTGGTGGGGATGCAAAACAGTGCATGCACTCTGAGGACCATTTGGCAGTTCTGTACAAAAATTCAATAGACTTTGTATACCATATGAAGCAATTACGCTCCTCGGTATTTATCCAAATGAGCTGAAGATTTATGTCTACATGATAACTTGTACACAAATGTTTATAGCAGCGTTATTCATAATTGCCAAGACTTGGAAGCAACTGACCTGTACTTCAGTAGGTGAATGGATACACTGTTGTACAGCTAGACAATGGAGTATTCCTCAGCACCTAAAAGCGATGAGCTACTGAGTCATGAAAACACATGGAGGAATCTTAAATGCATATTTCTAAGTGAAAGAAAATACTCTAAAAAGGTTACATATATGATTCCAGTTATATGATGTTTTGAAAAAGACAAAGGTTTGGAGGGAGTGAAAAGATCAGTGATTGTCAGGGGTTAAGGGGGAGAGGGATGAATAGGAGTTTTTAGGGCAGTGAAAATATTCTGTATTGTACGTAATGATGGATATGCTTAAAAACACATAGAATGTACAGCACAAAGAGTGAACCCTAATGTAAACTCGGTAACTATGACTTAATAATATATCAATATTGGCTCACAAATTGGAACAAATGTACCGCAGCAATGCAAGATGTTAGCAATAGGGAAATGAGTGGGAATAAAAGGAGTGTATGAGAACTCTGTACTTTTTACTCAATTTTTCTGTACACCAAAAATTACTCTTAAAAATGAAATTTGTTAATGAAAACAAAAGATTCTTAAGGACCAAGGGCCTCCCAGAGTTTTCCTGGCTGTAGCTGAGGTCCAAGGAAGGCAATTTTGGAACAATTCAAGTGGACTCCAGCATCAACCAACAAGAGTGTGTTAGGGGTTCTGGGATGTGTGCCAAAGCAACTTTAGTGACTAAAAAGTATAAATTTTCTACCATTCCATCTGTCTGGAGATACACTTGACAGCCTGAAAACCTGGACAGGAGATATGTCCCCTGTCCTGAACGCTGCTGTCCACAGTGTCTCGCCGGATGCCCAGGGTGGATGAAGCTCTCACCCTGTCCCTGACCTCAGACAGCAGTGATCTCGGGACATGGATGTCACGTCCCGATTCGAGGCAGAGCCAGGCACCCCGTGCCCATCACAGGGAGTCGGATGCGGAGCTCCTGCTTGTCTGGCAGTGGAGAAGCTGTCTGCTCTCCTGAACTCAGCCTGCTCCTCTGTAGAGAGAGAGTGACATCAGCCATGACCGACCAACCCCCACGAGAATTGCTGTGAGAGTAAAGTGACTTTTCTGAGTGAACCTTAAACCGCTGCAAATGTCCTACTAAAGCCAAGAGGTGACCTTCTACTTCCCTGACTGGCTGTGCCACGGAACTTTCGATCTGTTTAGTTTCTCTCACTGATTACCAGCCTTCCGAAGATGGCCAGCGTACAGGAGCCATTTCTTTCTTCTTATGTTGTTTTACCTGGAGCTTTCTCCAGTGACAATGTGTGCGCCCTCGGAGTGCTGGGCCTAGGCAGGAGCTCAGGCCCGAGGCAGGGACGGATGTTGTGGTCTCTGCCTTGCTCTGGATTTCATCAAGGAAAACATAAATTAGCTGCTTACCCCATTAAAAAATAAATTGGAGATTATTTTATTACTTTGAAAGTCAGTGACATTGCTCCATTGTCCTAATTTGTAGATCCAAGGTTTAAAGGACAGTGTTTTCAGAGACGATTGTGTAAAGCAGCAAGGATGGACACAAGTACTGGAAAATGGGTGAGTGAGGGCAGCTTTCTTAAAGTCTACTTCTGAAGCATTCAGAAAGCACATTCACAGGCACTGCACAAAGCTTAAGGGACTGCATCTCAGCAATGGCTGCATCTCCACATCTGGGGACAGTGGGCCAGATTAAACCTGTGCTCTCCCCCAGTGCTGTTGCGGAGGAAGCGCGGGGGCAGCTCCACCCTGACCCACAGAGGTGCGCACGGATCTCACCCCTTCCGGCAGCCTCTGTCCAGCAGCAGCCTCCTTTAGCGCCACAGCCCTGCTGCAGAGGGGCTGTGGGAGCTGACGGGCCTGAACAATGATTCACGCTGTAGCATAATAGCAAACTCTTAAATTCTAAAGATAATTTTAATAGTTGTTATTTTCGAATAGTTTTAGACTCGCAGAAGAGTTGCGAGGAGAACGCAGAGAGCTCCCACGCCCCCATACCCCATTTCCCCTGTTAGTCACATCTGGCACCATTATGGCACACCTATCACAGTTAATGAGTCAACACTGAGACATTATTAGGTACACTTTATTCAGAGTCCCTTATTTTTTCTGTCACAAGATCCCATTCTGGATACCACATTACACTGAGTTACCATGTCTCCTTCCACTGCACCTGCCTGTGACAGTTTCTCTGATTTCCCTTTTTTCCGATGGTCTTTTGTAGCATGTCCCTCAGCTGGAATTTTTCTGATGTTTTTCTCATGGTGAGACTTGGGTCATGGGTCTGTAGAGGGAGACTGCAGAGGTGAAGTGTCCTCTCGTCGCACCCTACCAAGGGCACATGCTGTTCGTCTCACCTCGGTCACCTGGCTGAGGTGGTGTGTGTCAGGTTTCATCAGGGTGAACTTAAGTCCCCCTTTTCATACTGTGCTTTTTGGAAAGAAGTCAAGATGCTTAAGGATTGGGCAGCGATGCTCCACCTCATTAGGGCAGAGTGTAGACAAATTATTTGGAATTCTCCATGGAAGATTTGTCTCCTCTAGCCCATCTAGTTATTTAATCAGTAATTTACTTATATTAGTATGGACTCATGGATATTTATATTATACTTTGAGATATAATCCAATAGTATGTTATTTATTTTGTTGATGAAATTGTTCCAGCTTTGCAATTGGGAGCTTTTTCAGTTGGTTCCTGCGCCCCTTTGACAGACCTCCATAACTGTGCCTTTATGGACCACTCCTTTACTGTCCACCGTCAGGTGCTCCAGCTCACCTCGTACACCCAAGTCTAGAATCAGCCATTCCTCCAAGGAGTCTTGGCTTCTTTTTATTGGAAAATGATTTTAGAAACCAAGATATGGGCAATAGATGCATTCATAGCTACTAGGGTCTTACTGTTTCTAGGCCCTCTCAAATGACAGAGCAAGAAGACAGTGTGCATGCTAACATGAGAATACACACATATCTACAAATATTTCCATATGTAGCCAGATTTATCTGTATTAAGCTAAACATTAGTTCATACTGATGTGTCCAATTCTAATTTATCACCACATGGATTATTCTAGTCTCCTCCCCTTGCTTTTCTGTCAACTACCACTCCAACAGTGAGAAACCTGGCTCCAACCATCCACCATCCAAAACCCCCCAAAAATCCTAAACTAATTTTGTTTATAAAAAACTGCTGAGGTGGATCCAAGATGGTGGAGGAATGGAAGTCACACTGACCTACTCCCAGGACCAATCTGGAATTAAAACTAAATTGTGGAGAAATCACCTGGAACAAAAAACTGAACAACAGTGATAAGCCTTATAACCTCAGACAGACAGAAGAATCAGCTTCGGTACAGCCCAACTGGTAGGGGATGTGGTGGAGACGAGGCAGGGCTGGCTGGGCACACACAGACGGCAGCTGAAGCACCGGAGGGATACTTAAGGGGCTGGTTGGATCCCTCTGAGAAGTGTGGGTTCTAAACCCTAAACTGGGATCCTCAGCCTAGAATACCAAAGCCCAAAAAGTGCACAGATAACATCCCGTGGGGAAAAGTGGCAGGGTTGCTCTCTGCCAGAGACTGACAGCTGGAGACACAAAGAACTATTTCATGCATGCGCCAACACATGCATTTTCATTTGCAGCCACTTACCCTGGGTCCGGCAAAGGTGGTGGCAGAGTGGACTAGAGATGCTTGAGGAGAGACTGGGGACAGAAGCTTTGGGGAGAGAGCTGAGAGTAGCTGCCAGGATCTCGCTGCTGAGTCATCCTCCATAGTGCAGCAGCCATCCTGCTCAGGCAGACCACTCCCTTCTGAAGGGCAGCAGCCTGAGGGGAAACACCAGGATGCCAGGAGGGACTATGCCCTGCCCTGTGATGCTTAAGCCTGACTGCTGAGTGCAGAGTGACTAGATTAACACCTGAAGGAGTCAGTCATAGACAGTAGATTTCTGAAAGTCTCCAATAGGCTGCCCAAGGTCAGATGGGGTCACCATCTGACATCACCAGAAGCGAATCCAGAAAGAAAAAACAGTGGTAAATACTAGATGCTACCAAGACAAAATCCACCGTGGTATTCTCCATGAGTTGCAATATTGTCTTCAATGTATAGCCCATCAAGTTTGTGCATATTAAGTCACTAGATTTTACACTATGGTTTATTTCCACTCACATATTTCCTCTCCCTTTTCTTACTCCATTTACCTTCTTCTTTCCTCTTATTACTTTTGTTTTAAATTTTGTTTTCTCTCTTGCTACAACTTGTTTCCATTCCGTACCCTTACTATTTCTCTCCCATCCAGCCTCTCAAAACCAATTTTCCTGTCGATGGTCATTTCACATCCTCCTTCCTCCTCTTAAAATACCCACGTTCTCTCTCCACCGTCAGCAGTCTTTGCTCGCTGGTTGTGGATAGGGTAGTGTTGTTGCATTTTTCAGTTCTATCTCTACATCTTCACTAATTTTGTATTTCAAATCTCAAGTTTTGCTGTTCCCCTCTCTTCTTTTTTTTTTCACCTCAAATTTTAATTGTTCCCTGTCTTAGCCTGGTTTTCATTCCTCACTCTTACTACTCCTTCTCCCTCTTTCATCTCAAAATCACTTCCTTTTTCTCTAGACATCTCTTCAGCTTTTCTTTCTTTTTCCCCCTCTTATTCCCATCCCACCTATATTGATTTTAGCTCAATTGTTGTTGATGGTGCTGTGGTGGATTTTTCTCTCCAATTTGGTTCCTATTTTTTTATTATGTATTTACTTTCTTTCCTTTTTCTTTCTCTATTTTATTTTCATTTCCCTAATACTATACGCTTCCCTTCTCTCAGCCCATCCCACCTTTTCCATTTCCTTTTTCACTTACGATGTAAACTTGACTTTCTCTCTTTTCATTGCTCTGATACAAAACTCTTATTAGTGCTCCTCCCTCTACCCTCTCAAAATCACCTTTACTTCAGGAGGTCATCTCATATTTACTCTCCTTTCTTATAATAGTCTTAATCTCTTTACACCCTTGTTCATACTGGTTCATCTACTGTTGGTGGTGGGATTGCTGGGAGGAGTTACTTTTTCAGGTGTGTGTTCCTCTCCTACGCTCTGTGGTTTTGTTCTGGCAGAACAGCGCACAGGACCCGGTGGGTGGAGTGACCCTCAGTCAACCAGCTGGAGGGAAGGACCACCAAAGAATGATCCAACAACAATCAGAACTCAATTACAACCAGAGAGCCAACATAAACAGCAAAAATGGCATCCCAAGAGCATCAACTTCAGGAGATCAAGGAGACTGCACCACTGAATCTCACACGTCTCCTATCATAACAGTTCACACCACAAAGACAGGGAGTCAAAACAGATCAATTTATGAAGTAGAAGCAAATAAGAAGAGTCTCCCCCAAAATGGGAAGACAAAGAAACAAGCCCCAATTGAAAGGAAAGGAATCCTCAGAAAGTGCTAAATGAAATAGACCCAACTCAACTATCAGATATTGAGTTCAAAACAACGGTTATAAGGAAGCTCAATGAGCTCAATTCAATCTGACACTCTTGGCTCTCTTGTTGCCTGGCCACGCCACCTGGCCTCTGGCCATATGCTCGTAGGCCACCCAGGCCCTCACCATCCTTTCGTTTGCCACCCCAGCCTTTGGCTGCCCTTACCCTGCTTCCGTCCCTAACTCCCACCTTAGCTAGACCTGTTCTCTTCCATGAGAACGGATCACCAACAAACCCTGTTTGCATGCTAGTAGACCAGCTGGTCTCTAATTCTTTCCTGCATTGGTGAGAAGGATGGAGTTTCTGAGAGTTTCTCCTGTAACAGTTCTAAGAGTTTGATAAATTCATAGTGTCATATACCCACCATCACAACATCACACAGAGCAGTTTTTATACCAATAGATGGCCTGTCCAGACCACTGGGAATGGGCTGAGGGCAGGGGAATAGGAGGGGCCTCTGGGGGAGGTGGAGCTAGGCTCTGGAACCTGGGAGCCACTTCTGCGCTGAGCCACTGCTCCTATGCCATGCGGAGGGCATGGTGTGCAGCCAGACAATACCTTCTGCACTGCTCAGGACCATGGCAAGGACTTTGAGTTTTGTAGAACTTCTGAGACACTATGAGGCCACGTTTAACCATGCTCGCGCCTTGCAGATGCTCTGCCCACCATGCAGAAGTCCTGTTCCTGGCAGCAGATGCCCTGCTCCTCCTACTGAGGCTGCCCTTGGTGCTGCCTGAGAGGCCTTTCAGGGTTTCCAGGGTCAGTCTCTTCACTTAGGCTTTTGGTGCAGTCGTTCTCTGCTGGTGGGCCAGGAGTGTGGGCAACTTACTTCATATGGTGAGCCAGGGATGTGGGCAACTAGGGCATGGAGGGGGCCCAGAGCTGACAAAGCTCCACAGGAGTCTCCCCTGCCCCAGGCAAGAAGGTGGCAGCAGGAAGTTCTTACAATGAGTACACGAAAGGTAGCAAGATAATTGGATAAGAGGAATAGCTCTCATACCCCTTTCCAGTACTAGATTGGCAGTGGGACCAGGGGAAGGCTGGCACCTGCACAGTAGAAGTAAAAATGGCAGAAGGGGGAGGTGCTGGGCCAAAGAAGCCTGTCAATCTAGCCTGGGAAAAATAGGGATTGGTTGGGAGGTGGGCCCACCCATAGCACGTGAAAGCTTAGGAAGTTAATTGGTCACTCTGAGAAAGTACCTTGGTCCATCCCACCCCTGAAACAAATATTAACTCAGGGAAAGAAACCTCTTCTCTTGCTCATTGCTTGCTGCTTGACACCTGCATTTGGACAATGCACTGGCGTGTCTGCTCCATGGGTCATGGGACCTTAGCAGTAGCGTGGCCCATGGCCTCCAGGAGGGGTCTCTCTTTCTCTCTCTTTCTCTCTGATCTAGTGGAGCATTAGCTGGTGTGTGCTCATGCTCTCCAGCCCAGGACCATGGGACCTTGTGGCCCTAGAAGCCGCATGGCCAACGGCGGCACCAGCTCCACACACAGCCTCCAGGAGGGAGCCTGACGCCAGACAGCAGCTGGGAATAAGCTAAGCTACCTGGATGAATGCTCAGCAGCCCTCTTGGGCTGCAAAGCATGGGTAAAATGGAGCATGAATTCTGGGCGCTGCCCTTTGTCTTGGTCTTGCTGAGGGCAGCTGGATTTTGTCTGGGTTTTGAGAAGGAGGTAAGTTTTGAGACAGGTAGTCCCCACTCTCCCAGATTGTTCAGCATTCGAATAAAAACCTCTTTCCTTCTCACCAGCCTCTGTCTCTAGAGCACAGGTGGCAAACACAAGGCCCGGGGGCCGAATCCAGCCCTCCACCTTTTTTTATCTGGCCCGGCACCTCGTTTCTACCTGGCAGGAGCACCGAGCTCTCGCTTAACCATTAAGGAGTAGTCACATTTACACAGTCCCAAAATTACATTCGACCCTTTGAAGACAATCATGAGGCTGATGTGGCCCTCGGTAAAAATGAGTTTGACACCCCTGCTCTAGCATTGGCCTTTTGGTGGTGGCAGGCAGCTGAACCCTGTTTTTGTTCAGAAAGTTTCCCTGTCCTGAAAATCTCACCTGTGCTTTGCATATTTCAGTCTCCTTCCCCCAAACCCTGGAAACTGCTCATCTGTTATTATCTTTATAGTTTTACTTTTTCTAAAATATCGCAGAAAAGAAATAATATAATAGCATATAGCATTTTCAGACTGGGTTCTTTCACATAGTGATATGCATTTAATATTCATCCATGTTTTTCATGGTTAATTTCTTTTTATCACCAAATAGTATTCCATTGAATGAATCTACCACTGATTACCCTTTCACTTATTGAAGAACATCTTGGTTGCTTCTAGTTTATGGTAATTGTAAATAAATTTGCTCTAAATATTTATGTACAGATTTTTGTGGGGACATAAGTATTCAAATCAGTTAGGAGTGTGATTTCTGGATTGTATGTGAAGACCATGTTTAGCTTTGAAAGAAGTTGTCTTCCACAGTGGCCAGGCCATTTTGCATTCCCACCAACAATATGGTTCCCGTTGCTCCACATCTTCACCAGCAATGGGAATCGTCAGTTTTTGGACTTTAGCCATTCTAGTATGTGTGTGCTGGTATTGTATTATTGTATTAATTTGCATTTCTCTAGTGACAAATGATATTCAACATCTTTTCATTTGCTTATTTGCCATCTGTGTATCTTCTAAGGATGCAGTTTTTATTTTTAAATAATGCTGAACCTACAGAAAAGTGGCAAGCACAGTACAAAGAACTTCATTATTCTTAAGCAGTATGAGAATAAGTTGCTGGCTTGATACCTTGTTACTCCCTAAAACTTGAATACGTATTTCCTACAAACAAGGATATTCTCCTAAATTACCACCATACGTGGCTGAAATTGGGGAACTGACATGGCTACATGACTAACATCTGCTCTCAGACCTCATTCAAGTTTCACTGACTGTTTCAATAACATCTTTTATAGAAGAAGGACTGAGTCAAAGTCAGGTGATGTTGTCAAATCTCCCAGCCGCCTTCAATCTGGAGCTGCTCCTCGGTCTTTCCTTGACTTTTATAACCTTGATACTTCTGAAGGTTACAGGCCAGTTACTTTGTAGACTGTCCCTCAGTTTGGTTTGAATGATGAATCTTCATGTTTAGATTTAGACTTTGTATTTTTGGCAGGAATATCACAGAGGTGAGGCTGTGCTTTCCTAGTTGCATTTTATCAATTGGCACCTGATTTCAATTTGTTCCATTACCAATGATGTTAATTTGATGAAAGTGTTTGCCAAGCTTCTTTACTTGAAAATTACTCTTTTTACTTCATAATTAATACACAATTTGTGGGAAGATGCTTTGAGACTAAATAACTATCTTGTTCCTCTTCAAACCTCCACCCACTAGTTCTAGCACTCATGGGCAATTGTTGGGTGAATCAGTACTGTCGTGGCTGTGAGACGATTTTGTCACTCTAGTTCCTTGTGCACTTGGCATTCTACTACAGGGAAGAATTTCACTGCTCTCTCCAGTTTTTTCAGTACATCAGAAAAGACTCATGGATTTCAGTTTAATTCGGTGGATTATGATCACCCCAGATTTGGCCAGTGGGAGCTCCTCTGTCTTTTTTTTCTAACATGTCCCCATCATTCTTTGAGCATTTCTTTATTTTCTGGCACAAGGTGATGTTTCAGACTCATCTTGTACTTTCCCTGCTCAGCCTGCCCAGAATGGTATTTAGAAAGTGTGTTGTGACCCTTTGAGGCCAGGCAGATCCACGGTATTTGTGCAGACGGAATAATATTCACAGAGCCATTGGGATGTCTGGCTTGCCTTTATTCACGGGTGGGCAAGCCACGCATGCTGCAAGCTGCATGTCTATCTGCATGCGCCATGTCATGGCCCCTGCTCCCCAGTGTGGCCCCCATTGTGGCACCTGTCCCCTGTGTGTGTCTCTCATCATCGCCCCCAGCAGGGAGTCCCTGCCTGTTTAAGTACTAGAGGGAACAAAGCCAGAAAACTGCCAGAACATAACATAACATAACATAACATAACATAACATAACATAACATAACATAACATAATATAACATAACATAACATAATTCTGTGCATGTGAGCTCACTCCATGTTATGGGAACAGTTTGTCTGACCCAGTCTCAAGGCTGTGGGAACACTGGTTATCAGGCCCCTCCAAGGCTATGGGACAATGTTCCCCTTAGGTACCCAGACACCTGGGTGAGGAAGCCAGACTGCCTCCACTTACCCTGCAATCCACCCCTTCTGGGTTCCTCACCTTACAACCTAAACGAGGATATTTTCCATGAGGTTCCCTTGGCGAGGAGGGCAGAGCCCTGCACCCATACCCACAATAGCAGTACAGGCTCCAGCAACAAGCACGCAAAACAGAAGCACTGCCGCAGCAGCAGTACAAGCTTCAACAGCACACAGCCAAAACACAGGCAATCAGACCACCCCTAGGGACCATGGCCAGTCCAACTTCCATACAGTAAGGCCACTCATGTGGGCCATCCATCCAGAGGGTCTCAGTGGGAACAGCAGCCTAAGCACCATTCCATGCCACCCAGCAATGTCCAAGAATGTGAGTCTGACACAGACCTGTTGGAGTCCAGCCCACCTGGGCTTGTCCTTTGGGGTTCTCAATTCACAAGGGAGCTGGTCCAGCCAGCTCTATAGTCTCAGCTGTGAGCCACCCTGAGCCATTCCATACGGAGTAGCCACTTAATGACTTGGGCCCGTCATATCGCTGCTTTGCCCCAGCATAGATGTCAGTCCAGGTAGCATTCCACAAGGGATGTTGACTGTTCCACTGGTTCTGAAGCCAAGTCTAGTTTGAGACAGAAGCAGGAGAGATGCGCCATGGGAGGCTGGCCAACGTGCTCAGGGGGAGTTCAGTGCAGACCCAGCATCCTGATTGGTTAGCCACTGAGGCACAGGTATGAACCCAGTCCTCTACAGTGTTACCTTGCACTCTAAGGGCGAAAAGACAGAGCAGTTATAGGCACCAGTAAAGGTAAGTCCCAACCCTCAGACAATATACAAGCCAGTTCTGGTCAGCCGATAAGACAGTGGCTGGCAGAGGGGATCTTCCTGGACATGAATACCAAACCTTTTGTGCCTCAACTGGGGGTTCAGCATCTACTTGCCATAACAGGGGAAAACTCATAATGGGCCACAGGGAAATCACAAAGGTGTCACGAAGAAGCATTTCGTGGTCTTCTGGCCCTGGGTTAGTTGCAATATTGGGGCCCATGTCCCAATCACTCAGGGCACTATTTCTAAGTTTCTCTCCACTCCTTGGCCTCAAGGGGCAACAAGAACCACCCAATGCATGTGAGGGGCTTTTATTTCCCAAGGCCATGTCCAAGTGGCTGTTTGCCCTCGCTCCAGGCCCTCCAGAGCAGGCAAGAGAATATTCCCCCGTTTCCCCATGCCTGGTTTCAGCAAGGCATCGTTAGTCTGTACCTGTAGCTGAATTGGAGCTGCAGTCCAGTGGAGCAACGCTTCCCCTGGAGCCGGGCTCCCCCTCCAACTCCTCTCATTTAGAGTCCAGAGGACAGGCCATAAGCATTTCGTCCAACCTCTGAGCGTAAGGGTGGAAGCTGCAGCTCTCAGGCTCTGCTTTAGGAGACCATTGTACCATTCAATCCTTCCAGCAGCTTGGGGGTGATAGGCCATGTGAAATTTCCAGTCAATCTGTAAGTCCCGAGTCCATCGTTGTACCAAGGCCCCAGTAAGATGCATCCCCTGATCACTTTCAATGATTGAGGGTCACCCATAACCACCGCATTACTGCTCCAGTGCAGTAATCACTGCTTTCTGATCCAGGTGCTGTGCAAGATAAGTAGCTACAAGTCCTGCGGCCATGTCCACACCTGTAATAACATAACTACATCCCTCTGAACTAGGTAGGGGCCTGATTATATCCACCTGCCACTGGGTCAGTGGTACCTGTCCCCACATTACCTGTCCAGAAGTTCCCAAAGGCCTTTAGGGATGCTCTCATGAGCAGACAACACAGGTCTTACATGCTTCTTGTGCCTCTGTCAATGTCACAGGTAACTCCCAAGTTTTGATAGTGGTCTTTTGCCCAGCATGTAAAAGGTGACGGTGTAGCCACTGGGCTATTTCCCTTCCAGAGGGACTGGCAGGTACCATTTCTAGCCACCAAAACTTGGCTAGAATATCAGCCTCATCATTCCCAGGGGAAGTGAGAGGTGCATGTCCAGTAACATGACACACAGTGATTTGTTTCTGTTGGCCTAACTCCCATAAGTCTTGCCACAAAGCCTGTCCCTACAATGGTCTATGCATAACCATCCATTTATTTGTATGCCAGGTAGAGATCCATAATGTTAGCCCCCAGTATACCGCCCAACTATCTGTGCAAATAGTCAGGGGTGGGACTTCATT
The DNA here is from genome assembly GCA_007922815.1 of Macrotus californicus. Classification (NCBI taxonomy): domain Eukaryota; kingdom Metazoa; phylum Chordata; class Mammalia; order Chiroptera; family Phyllostomidae; genus Macrotus; species Macrotus californicus. The sequence continues at coordinate 19,251 of VMDR010008884.1, forward strand.
GACCATCATGAGCCATGCAGCTCGGAGTTCCGCCCACTGGCTACTCTGTCCCACGCCAGCGTCAAACCAGATTGTGTCTGTCTCTGATTGAATTGCTACAGCGATCCACACAGCAGGCTGGCCCCTGCTGGACCCGTCAGTGTATCATGCATTTGAGGGTATAGGTGCCTGCCCTTCCTGGAAGGGGCTAGCTTCCATCTCTTCTACAGGGTCAGGAACAGTAGATTTCTCATCTACATAAATAACTGGACCTAATACTTCCTGTAGCTCAGCCTGCAAAGGGCTAGTGGACAGAGTACTCCTTTGTTGCAGATAAGCCCCCCACTTAGCCAATGTGGGTGTCTGAGCCGTCCCACTACGAGGCTTGGCCATCCAGTCCTGGATCTACCCTACAATGGGATAGGTGGTCCTAACTGTCACGGGGGCAGTTTCTGTTATGACCTCTGTGGCCAACAGGGCAGCATATACAGCAGGCAACTGCTTTTCAATCAAGGAGTACCGTACCTCTGCTCCCTTTCATATTTGGGACCAGAAACCCAAGGGTTGATGTAGCCATTCCTGTCGCTGCCACAAACCCATCCAAAGCTTCCCTGTGTCACATGCACATTTTGCTCACAGGGTCTATCAGGATCTTTCCTCCCTCTTCTTGGGAGGATGGCCCTTTAGACACACAGGACGGGCCTCTTTGGGTCACACCCCCAGGACTTGGACACATAAGTTCGGCCTGCACTGTACGCCAGTGTGTGGGCACCAGGAGCTGCATTGCATAGCACTGGTGCACGTCGTCCAGGTGAGTGACAGTTGCTGATGCCACCACTGCATCCCCCTGAGTCACTGGGCCACTGTTTGTGCAACTCCAGCAACTGCTGTCTCTGTGACTCCAGGTGCTGCTGTCATCTTCTGGGGAGTCTCTGACAGGCTCAGCACTCACCTGCCACTGCTGACACCACAGCTCTCTGGCCCCCTCCCTCTCAGTGAGCTTTCTGGGTGCCAGTGCCTGCTTCCCTATCTTGTGCCAGCTCCAGCCTGCTTCCTTACAGCCTCCTGGGTCTCGCCACCAGCTCTAACAGCTCCCACAGCCGCCCCTCCTCCTGGAACACTGCTGCAAAGCTCAGCTCTCAGTGCTCGGCCTTGACTCACAGGCACAGCAGCCTACACTGCTCACCCACAGGGATCCCCGCCTCTTCTGATCAGTGTAATGGGAGCAGAGCTTTCTGGGTGCTGGCACCACTGCTGCCAGAACACCTGGCCCCTGCTGGCCCTCTGGCTAGTCACTCTCAGCAACTGTGTTCCACGTCTGTGTGAGGAAAGGGAGGGAAGGGGATTCCCAGACCCAGCTTCCCCCAGGAGCCATAGGCTGCTGCCCTCAGGGAACTCAGTTCCTGTTCCCCCCACGTTTTTCCCCTAAATCTCTCACTACAAGTGGAGAGGAAGATTGCAGCAGCTCAGCCTTTCAGAGGCTTTCTACCAGGGTGCAGACGCAAGCCTTCAAGGCTTCTTTTTTCTGCCTCTGTGTTTGTGTGACTTTGCCACATGGGGAAGTGTAGTCTCATCTTCGTTGGCCTTCAGGGCTTCTGCTCCCTCTCTGGGCTCTTGGAACTTCACTGTGTCTCAAAGTGTAGGCTCCATCTCAGCTCACAAAGCCAAAACACCCAGCCCACAGCCCCCACGGCTGCACGGGCACCAGGCTTTTTCTAGGGTCTTCCCCACCACCCACAGGCCTTTCTCCACTGTATCAGGTGTGCCACTAACATCAGACCAGTCCTGGGGCAGGAAGGCCAAGCTGCCAGGAGCCTGGCAACCAAATTCTACCTGCCAGTGACTGGCCACTCTAAGCCCTGCTCCAGCGGTGCCAACTCTATATTGTTCTGCGACGAATCCTGCCAAATATGCCAATTGTGTTGCCACCCTTCAAGGCTGGGCAGGTCCATGGTATTCACGTAGATGGAATAACATTCACGGAGCTGCTGGGATGTCTGACATTGGGATTCACAGGTGTGCGAGCCACGCATGCTGCAAGCTGCATGTCTATCTGCATGTCTCATGTCATGGCCCCTGTTCCCCAGCACAGCACCCATCGTGGCACCTGTCCCTTTGCGTGTCTCTCATCATCATCGCTCCCATCAGGGAGTCCCTACTTGTGTAAGTACTAGGGGAAACAAAGCCAGAAAACTGCCAGAACACTACATAACATAACATAATTCCGTGCATGTGAGCCCACTCCATGTTATGGGAACAGTTTATCGGACCCAGTCTCAAGGCTGTGAGAACACTGGTTATCAGGCCCCTCCAAGGCTGTGGGAACACTGCTCCCCTTAGTTGCCCAGAAACCTGGGTCAGGAAGCAAGACTGCCTCCACTTACCTTACAGATAGCAAGGTCTGGACATTAGGGAAGTTCATGGCTTTTGGAGGAGTGTCACTGCTCCCGGGGATTCTCAGTGAGCAGAGACAGGAAATACATGGATGCACATACATAAGGCAAAGATATGCACACATTTATGTCTACGTTTGTTATATCTATCTTTATGTATATTGAAAGCCATGAATTTGCATTGATAACTCTAGGTTTCGTCTAATCCTAAAGGGTTCTATATTATTTTGCTAAGGCTGCCATAACAAAATGCCACAGACTGGGAGCATTTAAACAACAGAAATTTAATTTCTCACATTTCTGTTGGCCGGAAGTACAAGATCAAGACGCTGGTAGGGTTGGTTTCCTCTGAGGCTTCTCTCCTTGGTTTGCAGATGGCCACTCTCTTGCTGCCTCTTCACATGAGCATCTTTCTGTGCACATGTGTCCCTGATGTCTCTCTGTGTGTCCTGATCACCTCTTCTTACAAAGGCACCTGTCAGGTTTGTCGAGGGCCCATCCTAATACCCTCCATCTACCTTGATCGCCTGTTTAAAGGATCTGTCTCCAAAGACAGCCACGTTCCAAGGTGCTCAGGGTTAGGACTTCAACAAATGAGCTGGTGGGGGACAACCTCAACATTCCTTCACTTGTGGACAGTGTCCTCCCTGTGTCTTCATGTCATCTTCCCACTACTTATATCTGTCCCTGGGACCATTTTCTCCCTTTTTGTAAGGACACTCAGGTTAGGGCCCACGACAGTTTAGTATGACCTCATCTTAACTTATCTAATTATATCTGCAATGACTCTATTTCTAGTATGAGGTCACATTCTGAGGTCCTGGGCGTTTGGACTAAAACATGAATTTTGGGGGTGTGGGGATGCAATTCAACCCATAACAATCTTGTGGGACATCCAATCTAATGTCTCAGGAAAGACTAAGTTTCAGATAGCACATTTCCCACCCCTGTGTATCTTGCTCAGTTCCAGATGAAACCTCATTTTGAGCAAATCAGAAAACTCAAACTTCCTGGGAAAAAGAAATTAACTCCCGTGGAAGCTGCATCTGAACTCATGGCTATAAGTAATCCCAGTAGCAGAAAATCGCATTAGGAGACAACACCTCCTTTTCCTGCTGAGGGATGCATGGCCATCACATGTCATTAGAGGACCCTGGAGTCCCCATATGATGTCCACCCATGCACAGGTGACTGTCTTTCAGATATCTATAGCTATCATTCTGATTAGTATGGCCCAAGGCGATTTTAAGGCATTTACAAATTGTCTCATTGTTTTGTATTTGCTAAATCGCAACACACTAGAAATATAGCAGCTATATTGGAGGTGAGCAATATTTTGTATATTAAAAAGGGATCTTCTTACTCAGAAATGAATGATTTACTATAAAATTACAGCAATCAAGAAGACAGTGTGGTGCTGGCAAAAAGATGAAAAATAGATCAATAAAGAAAATAGATAACCCAGAAGCAGATACTCGTGAATACAGTAATTTGATTTTTGACAAAGATGCTAAAGCAATCTGATGGGGGAAAGGAAAATCTTTAACAAGTGGCGCTGTGACAACTGGGTGTCCATGTGGGGAGGGAAAAGATGAACCTGAATCCCGACAGCAGTCAGGGTTTTTTCAGGGTTCGGTTGGAAAAGCAGAGCCACTGTGGGGGTTACAGAAGGGGGTTTTATCATAGGAATTTATTATCAATTATAGGTTTTCTTATTACCAATTATGAGAGCTGGTCAAACAGTCTATGTTAAGCTGTTGCTTTTGCTTAAGTGGTGGGCCTGAAACAAGCAGGACTGGTACACATGAAGGAAAGACACACATGAGGACAACAGCAAGGACAGACTGGAACCTGCGTCTCTCACCACCACCAGCTTTAATGACATGGGCACCCTACAAAATAAGCTAGTGCCTTCACCATGGAGTGGCACCCCCTAGCCCAGGACACAGAGAAGTGGAAGAAGGCAATGTAGTGGAGCTGGAGGAGCTGGGTGCCAGGCTGCTGCCCCACATCACCTTGGTGATCCAGAGGCTAAGTGACAGTGTGTCTGGCCCCATATAGATTATTGAGCTTAAAGGTGGATCTTTCTTCACTTCTGCCTTCCAAGTATGGCACACATTTCTCTTGTGCTCATCCCTGACCTGAAATCATGCAGGGAAGGGTAATGTGGTTCCAGCTCAGCAGAACTGACACAGGATGAAGCTTCCCCCACCCTCGCCTCACACCACACTAAAAAATTAATTAAACATGGCTCATAGGCCCACATATAAATGCTAAAACTATAAAGCTTCTAAATGAAAACATGGGAGACGATCTTCCCAACTGTGGTAGGCAGATTTCTAATATGTGACACAGGGAGCAAATACCATGAAGGAAAAAACTGATACAGTAGAGTTATCAAAATTAAAAAGCTCTGCTCATCAAAAGATGCCAGTAAAAAAATAAAAAGATAAGCTAAAGACTAGGGGGAAATATTCGTAAAACGTATAATCCTTAATAACTCAATAATAAAAAGTCAAAAAAAATGGGCAAAAGATTTGAAAAGACACTTCACAAAGGAAGATATGGCCAAAAAGCACATGAAAAAGTAGTCAATACCACTGGTTAGAAATGCAAATTAATACCACAATGAGACACCACTACACACAAATCAGAATGATTAAAATATAAAAGATGAACAATTCCAGCTGTTAGTGAGGATGTGGGGCAATCACACACATTGTTGGTGGAGGAGTCCAATGGTGTCTGCAGCTTATTTGGAAATGCATCAAAATATAGACAATGAGGCAGATTGTATTTTCCAGCAACACTTCCTTTCCCACCTGCTCTTGTGCGGCCGCAGCAACAGAGGACAACTGTGCCTCTCCCCTTTCTAGACACAGAGTCTAATTCCCCTCTCCTTCACTCTGATGAGCTGGTCATGGCTTCAGCCAATAGCGTTCAGTGTAAATGATGTTGCTTGAGTTACAAAACTCTGTCAACAAAGTTCATGACACTTTCACTTTGTTCACAGGGACACTGTACTTAGAGCCCTGAGCCATCAGTAAGAAGTTCAACACCCTGAGGCCACCATGTTGTAACAAAACCAACTCAATGGAGAGGCCACATGCAGTCACTGCCCTTAGTTGTCTCAGTCTGAGAGTCATCCTAGTCCAGGTGCCAAGACGTGTAAGTGAAAGGGCCTTCAGCTATTTCCAGTGCTTAGACATTAAGTTACCCCCAGTCTAAGGAGGTTTCCAAACAGAGCATTGAAAGTATCACCTGGTTTCTTTTAGCTGTGTATCACAAGGCACGATACAGAGTGATGAACTTAAGAAGGAAATCCATCAGTTTCAAGAATTAAATTTAGAAAAATTTAGAAGTTAGGAGTAGCTGGATTCAAAAACAATTTCTCATTCCAAATTTCTCCTAGAAGAAGATTCTCCAAGATAGAAAGATCTCCCAGGCAAAGATCAAATCCAAGGCACTGACAGGAAAACATATCAGGGTGAAGGGGAAGGCAAGTGCCCAACCTTAAAGCTCTTCATTAAGACATCATGAAATTTACAGGCAGTGCCTTGTAGACCCTTTCAACCAGACAGAAGGCCTTTGAAGGATATTGACGGCATGCCTTGCAGACTCTCTGTGTTAAACAATACAATTTCTAACAGTTTTAAAGGCCTTGTTCCACAGTAATCTCATGAACATCCCATAGTAAGAGGGCTGATTTTGAAAAGATTTGTGAGTGGGCTTTTGTTTAATAGAGGGGATTTCAAACTGATATAGAAGAAATCCACAAAGGTTTTAAGGGAATTGAATTAGACTGAAATGAAAGTGAAAGAGACAATTCAAAATGAAAAGAGGTCTTTGACTTCCCACACTTTTATGGGCAATAAGCAGGTTCAGAAGGCTACTTACTTGCAAATGCAGGTCATTTCTTATGGAAAAGGAAGGAGGACTTAGACAGCAGGGTCAAGATCCCCCAGGGCAGAACTAAGAGCCACAGAAAACAACTCCCAAAGAATTGTTACGGTTCATTGCCCAGCCCTCCCCTCATTTTCTCTCTTTCTGCAAAGTAATATCTGTTGTGGTTATCTATTCCTGCCCTGTTCTCTTATGTAAGGGGATGCGGGAAGGGGGGTAGATAACATGTCTGTTTAGTTAGGGAACTTATTCACACCTAGACCTGAAGAAATCTTGGACATTGAGCTTGAGCCTGATGCTGTAATAAAAAGAGACTTTGGGGAACTCTTAGGGTGGACATTTTGCATAATAATTGTTATGACAAAGAAGTAAATGTGGTCAGTTCCAAAGAAGGCCACAACAAGAGCTCCTGTCCCACGTGATCTTCTACAAAGTGATCTTTCCACTTCACCATCAAGAAGTAGACTCCAATTCTCCTCTATTTAACTCTGACTACTTCCACCAATAGGAGGTGTTGCTATGCAACTTGGCAGTGCAGCTTCTTCCTGTTTGCTGGAACTCACACGTGGAGCCCTGAGCTGCCCTGTAAGAAGTTTGACTACCTTGAGTCTCCCATCCTGAGGTTCTAGCTCCCAGCCATCAGGTGTTCCCAGCTGAGGCCCCAGACATCGTACAGCAAGGACAAACCAACTCCGCTATGCCCTGTCTGAATTCCTAACTCACACAGTCCAGAAGCAGAACAAAATGGCTGTTATTTTAAGTCACTACGTTTTGAGGTGTCATACAGTAGTAGCCAGGACAGAGGGATGGATGAATAGAGATATGATGGAGTAAGGGTAGTAAAATGTTAGTTGTAGAATGTGAGTGGAACATGCTTGGGTGTTTGAAAATTTTTACAATAGGACATTGGTAAGGGAGAAAAGATAGGAACCATCATGAATTATGGAAAAGCCCTGGCTGGCCTTTACTCTGTATTGCAATGTATGGGGCCCCATGCCAAGCACTTCATAGTCATTATCTCCTTCAATCTTCTCAACAGCCCAATAGTTGGTGCTATCATTTTCTCCATTTTGCAGGCGAAGAAAGTGAGCCTCAGAGAGGCTCAGTCACTTATCTAAGGTAACAGTGTTTTAAACAGTAGAGTCAGGACTGACTCAGGTATGGTCTGTGTGATTCCACAATCCGTGTCCCCTCAGGTTGGAGTGTCCAGCATCCCTGTCCACCCTCATCCATTTCGTGGATAGAACGAGAAAGTTAAAACCCAACAAATGGCTTCTAGTGACTCCTTCATTTTTATATTTCTCCAGTACTGGGTTGCGATATTATGGAAGAAAACATGAAGTTCTTATTTAAATTCTCTTCCTTTGGGCATGGGATTGTCTCCTTCCTAGTAACCTTGGCACTTATTCTTTTCTAGGTGCTAAGAAAACATGCCTCATGGATGGGGCTTCAAAGGCGGCCACAAGTGCTCAGGTCTCCTTTTGTTCTCTCTGTACTCTGAAGGTAGGGCAGGCTCTTTTCAGGAATGGGACCCTGGGACATTCAGAGACTTTAAGTGAAGTGACCGAAGTCGGGCAGATTTAAGAGACAGTACAGTCTGTGCTCGAACTCACACTCCTGATGCCTCTCTTATCTGGGCTTCAGGCTGGTTTCCTACCACACCTGGCCTGGCAATGAAGCGGCACTGCTCTCAGAGGCCTGTGGTTTCTGTGGGTGCTTTCCAGGCAGTCAGACTTCCTGATCAGTATTCCCTGCCTGGCACCACCCTGGAGTTTTTGAGCCCATGAGCAGAGATTTGAGCCAGTCATGGACATATGATCTTGGCCACCTGCAGGCCTTCACAAAAAAAGACGGTTTTATTCCAGGTTTCCGTTTTCACAGAAGGCCTATAAGACACTTTGATGTCCCATCCTGTGCTTCACTGTGGCCTGGGGGGAGGGACAGAGACCTGGTGGTGCCCATCTTCCCCAGCAGGAAAGGTCCCCCTATTCTGTGGAGAGGAGGCAGTACCTGTCCTCCAGTCAGCAGGGCTGCAGCCTGGCTGGGCAAAGGCCGGCCTCGCCTGTGCCTCCACAGCTGCCAGGGCAGGGCTGGAGACAGCTACCAGAGCCGGCTGACCAGACCGGAGTCCAAGGCTCAGAGGCTGGGGCGGACTCTTGTGGCCTCCAGACCCGTGTGTACACAGCCCAGATCTGAGTTGGCTGTCCTTGGCTGTCCTTACAGGCTTTGAGCCAGGCTTGGGTCCCATCCCTGCGGCTCAGCACGAGCACCCCATTTGGAGACTGTGGCCCACAGCGACTAGGTAACTGGGTGGAGGCCAGCTGGCGGTGATGGACACGAGGCCGTCCCGGCCCACTCGGGGCAGGTGCGGCTGGGGGTGGCTGGCCAGCTTTCACCAGCAGAGCTGCTGTCCCAAGTTCTTGTCTCTGCCGGGGGTCGCCTGAGCACTGCAGCTCCTGAAGGCTTTCCTGGAGCATAAAGGGGAAAGGGGAGGAGGCAGCTGCCCAGTGGCTGGGGTTCTTGGCGTCGGATCCTCTGTTCAGGTCGAGCCCTCCTCCCTAAGTGAGGCTCCGCCGAGTCAGAGCCCTGGAGGCCAAGTACGGGCGTGGCCCGGAGCGCAACCTGTGGGCGGGCCCGCGTGGGAGCGCAGTGACCGCGGGCTGCCCCAGCTGCCGGAGGGTGTTTCCCCGACCTCGTTGGGGCTGCGCAGGGGTGGGGGGTGGAGGGTGGGACGAGGAAGGGGGACCCGAGAGGCCCCAAGAAGGGCGGCAGATCTGTTTCCTCCCGGCCTCCGCCTGCTTCTGCTGAAACGAGTCTTTCCTGTGGGGTCGCCCAGCCGGCCCGCCCCGCCCCGCCTCCCGGAACCGGCCCGGAGACCTGCACAAACCGCCCAGGCCGCAGGCGAGCTCTGAGGCTGGGCCCAAGGGTGGAGCCGCTGGAGAGGCGGGACAGCGCGGGTCCTGGGCTCTCCTGGGGCTGCGAGCTACCCGCGAGTTTTTATGCCCCCTCCGCCCCCTTTTGGGAAAGCTTCCTGGATGATTCTGCAAATCTAGGCTCCAGTCCAACTTTGTTACTTTACAGCCGGCGAAACAGGTACAAACAGACAATCCCAAGGCCGCGCCATGAGCTAGCAAACCACCAGGGTGCCTGGCGGGAGCGTAGAAGGAGCTGCCGACAGAAGCCAGGATTTTCCCGGGGCCTGAGTCCGGGGGTCTGGGGTAGCCGAGAGGGGCCTGGGACTCAGGAAATTAATGAGGAAGAAGGCTTTCTTCCCTCAATCGAAGAGGAGAAATTCCATTTAACCTCTACGTCCAGTATGCAGGGACCACTCTCTCTCCCAGCCTGGCGCCGACAAGCACCCAAGGGCATGTGACCAGGAGCCCGGAGCTGGGAGCGAAGCCCCAGCGGTGGGACAAGTGAGGCCTGTGACTGGCAGGGTCTGGTGTTTCAGAGTCGCAGCATGCTAAGGCCCGGGTGGGGAGGAGGGGGCCCTCCCTGGGAGATTCTTTTTATCTGCTCAACCTTGAGTCAGACTTGCAGTCAGTATTTGATCAAGAAACTTGGTCAGTTTTTCAAAATGCAAAATCAATCACTGGTTTTACTTTTTTGGTATTTCCTTGGGATATTCTCAGTGCTGAGAATGAAAGATTATAAACTATTGTCTTAAATTCTGCCCTGATTGGCACCCTTCCTCAATTCCGAATTTCCCTGGAGCCAGGTCTTCGCAGCTTCTGGATTATGACTTTTTAAAAATATAATTTTGATGAGTTTTTATCTGTTCCCCAAATAAGAAACTCCCTTAATTACAGGAGAAAATGTTTTCAAGGAGAAAGGGCAGACCTTTAGAGCAAAGTCCGGGAACAATGCTTCTTAAGGAAATCTCAGGGAGGGCAGGCCCTCAGCGGATGGCAACTGGCAGGCGAAGAGCCAAGCAAGATCTCTTCTCTGCAGCCTTCAGGCTGCCATCTCCCAGTTAATTCTTGGCAAGAAAATAAAGAATAAATGAAGGTTTGCATAAAGTTGTTCATCCTCCTGCAGAGGTTTCTAATTTGAGAGAAAGCATGGTCTTGATTAAATGGTTTTATGTGGTAGATGAGTGGACATTTCTCTTTATACAGGTATTCCCAGCTAATAAATGAAGAGTGATGGATAAAATATCATCATTTTGCATTCCTAAATTCCATGAATTAATGGATCTAGGCATGATCAGCAACGGCTACTAACACCATGAAAAGAGGACCTGACAAAATGTGTCTTTTAATGGAAAAACTCAGCACCAATTATGAAGTAGTCTGGACACTCTTCACACACACAAATCTCACCTGGATCCGATCAAGCCTCCTCTAGACCAATCAGCGCCTTTCAGGAAATACACAAAGTGCAGGAGGACATATTAAACAACACTATGGGGACATAATAAAAAGCTATGCAGATCTTGTGAAACTACAGGACAAAGGATCCAGTTATTCAATAATTAATTGCAGAGAAAATAATTGCATTTGGATCTTAAACAAATGGTAAAAAGAAAAAAAGATGACCTTATAGGACACTTGTAAATATGATGGGATATTTGATATTTTAAAAATATTGTGTTATTTGGGATTAAAATATTGTGGTTATGTATTTAAGTATTATTTGATTATTTTAATATATTTTTAAGTATTTTGAAATATATGGTAAAATATTTACAGATGAAATGATATTTGGAATTTATTTCTAAAGTTTTTTAAAAGGTCTTATTTATTTATTCTTAGAGTGAGGGGAAGGGAGGGAGAAAGAGATGGAGAGAAACATCAATCGGTTGCCAGCCAGGACCACAACCTAGACATGTGCCCTGCAGGAATCAAACCGGCAACCTTTAGCTTTGTGGGCTGATGCCCAGTCAACTGAGCTATACTGGTCAGGGCTGTTTCTGAAGTTTTATGTAGCTATAAGGAAAGTGGGTGAAAGTAGATGGAAATAAGACTGGATAAGTAAAGGGTATTCATTGGTTCATTATATTATTTTCTCTATCTTTTATTATGTTGGGAGTTTTTTACCTTTTACTTTTGCAGGGCTTTCTCAAGCTTGGGAACCAAAATTGAAGCCTGACTGAACTATCTGGGCAGGAGGAGCTCAGCACAGCTGGCCCATGTCTTGCTCTGTGACTTTGTACACATCGATCCTCACTGGTCCATTTAAGGAACGTTATTGAGAGTGTTCTGTCAGCTTGAGCCTCGGAAGTTATGGAGCTCACAGTCTAGATTAGAAAATGTCAAAGAAGAAAGCTGCCAACTGGAAGGATGGAAGGCTTTGCAGAATTAATGTTTGATATGAGTCCTGACAAGTGCAAAGGAGTTCCTTGGGTGGTGTCAGTTCATCTTCTATAAGATATTTAGACCAGATCTACAAGGAGTACCCATTTAATACTAATAGATTCTATGATTATAGCCTGCCTGGAACCATTTTTTTCTTCTATGTGTGTCCCACCAGGGAGTTGAGAGAACCCCATCGGCTTCCTGCCATCATCTCTTATTTTGTCACCTGAAGCATCCATTTTGAGCTGTTGGTCTTGAATCTCCCAATTCTGTTTGGAGGCCAAAGCATGATCATATTAGCCAGTCTATAAACTTCTTAGGGAATGGTCTCTTGGGCTTGCAGATTTATTTCCATCCATCTGGTTCCCAAGGCACTTCGCCTTGTAGCCTTAGCTATACATTTGCTGGCAGTTACATCCAGCCTTGGTGATACAGCCCATTCACTCATCAAAATGTGAGTGCCTACAGTCAATACCCTCAGCCTTCCAACTGCGTTTGTTTTCCCTCTCTTCCTATCGGACAGACAGCTCAAAATACAGCATGGCACCTGGCCTTTGGGTTAACCAGTTTATCCTGATATGCTACCATAACAGGTTAAAATTTGTGTTTTGCTGGCCCTTTTACCCATGTGACATGAACTGTCTGTTAGGGCAAAGCCTGAAATAGCAGTGGCCCTTTGGCAGGTAGTTGTCTGTAGCATGTCTCTGCCTTATTATGGAAAATGCTTTTTGGTTTATTCTCTCATCTCAATTTTTATGGATATTTGCACTTTAAAAATGCTGAAACTTTTGGAGACGTAAGATGAGAATCTTTAAACTTGGTTGCTATATGTTTGCTGAATGAGTTTTCCTGTGCTGTGTTTCAGAGTCACACATGTTATTTTCTTAGGGACCTGGCAAACATCCTGCAGTGTTATCCACAGCCTGGAAGAGGGCTGGGGATGCTAGGAGCTCTCCTAATTCTTGCTGCTATAAACCAAAGGTATACTTCACTGTGGGGGAAAATATTGGGAAGTTAGCTGTGATATATTCTATGTTTTTAGTGACTGCTAAAAAGCTTCTTATACTCATTTAATTAGAATGATTTATCTTCATAGAAAACTATAATTTTCTACTTTTTCCAATTAGTTGAACCAATTTGTGCTTTGATTTTGCTCACCCAGTTGGAATTTATTACTTCAAATCCAATACCCTAAACTTGTGCTAACCATCATTATAGCTGAGGAATTATGCTAGAGGAATAGTTGAAACCTCTACTTATGGCTCAGGAAAACCAGCCTGGATCAAACCAAAGCTCCGACCTCAAACAACTAAAACAGCTGGATAATTTTTAAAATATGTCTGAAAATATCAGAGATCTACCCAGGCAATGAGAACTTGGGAGGGCAAGGTCCTGGAGAGAAGGGACACACAGATGAGCTTGACAGTTGACACTTGTCTTAGTCAGCTTGGGCTGCCCTAACAAAATATATAGACTGGGAGGCTTAAACAACAGACATTTATTTCTCACAGTTATGGAAGCTGGAAGTCTGATGAAGTCAAGGTGATGACAGAGAGAGAAAACTTTGGTATTGCTTCCTCTTCTTGTAAGAGCACGAATACCATCATGGAGACCCCACCTTCAAGACCTCATATAAACTTAACTACCTCCCCAAAGCTTTAGTTCCTTCTACCATTACATTGGGGGTTAGGGCTTCAATATATCTATTTGGGGGACACAAATATTTCATCCATAACACACTATTATTCTCCTCCAAGTATTTACTTATAAGAACAGTGACTTAAAGGTTAAAAAGCTGAGCAAAGTTTTGGCAATCTCAGAGAGGCCCAGGTAATAAATATCCTAGGTTTTTGGTTAGGACCTCTGAAAGGTCATACTAGCAGTAAGGGCAAATCAAAAAACATCAACAGTCACAAAGATACAACTTTGACTCAAAGCAGATTAAGATAGTCTGCCTCTATACTAAATGCTTTGCAAAAGCAAAAGACAATCTCTGCAGAAAGATAGCATCATCCACATTATCACATTGATTCCACAATTTTTTTATATACAACACGTAGCGTTTAATCAAAATTTACTAGGCAAACTAGAAGACAAGACTAAATGACCCAAGACCAAGAGAAGAAATAAATAGCCCAATCAGAAGGTTAGAGATGGAGTCGTAGGTAAACACACTTCACCTCCTCGTACAACTACAGAAAACATTATAACTAGACTATAAAACAAATATCACTCAGAACCGTCAGAAAATGGAGCTGTATGGAAGTCCAACAACCAAGGATTTAAAGAAGCCACATTCATCCAGATGGGTAAGAGGAGCGGAGACACAGAGAGAGGTGGAGAAGTGCAGAGAGGCATGGAGCTGCAGAGTGGCACCGTGCTGTGGGAGTGGCATGGAGTGCTGGTGGGATGGGTAGTCCCACATTCACGGGTGGTGGATAAAAATCAGAAGGGATACCTCAGGAGTGAGGGATCCAAGCCCCAAACCAACCTTGCAGTCCAGGGTTCCAGTGCCAGGAAGACAAATCTCCATAACTTCTGGCTGTAAAAACCAGTGGGGGCTTGGGGCAGTGGAAGAAACTGCTGGATTCTCAGGAGACTCCTCTTAAAGGTCCCACATGAACATAGTTCTTACACCGACCCATCCCCTCTGGGATTCAGCACCAGGGGAACAGCTGGAAGGGCACAAGTGGCATACGGGGGGAAAGTGAAGTCACGGGAAATGGCGAGAGCTGGGAGACCGCTTCCTCTGGGGCAAACTTCTAGAAGCCAGGCAGCAGCATTGTTGCCTCTCTGAACCCTCCCCCACCACAGAGCCACAAAATAATGAAACAGGTTGCCCCACCCTGGTGACCACCTAAGGCTCTGCCTTACATAATATACAGGTCTGCTTTTCTACAATGGGCCACACTACTAAGACAGGGAGTCAAAGCAGCTCTACCTAATACACAGAAACCAGCGCAGGGAGGCTGCCAAACTGAGGAGACAAAGAAGATGGCCTAAATAAAAGAACAGAACAAAACTCCAGAAAAAGAATTAAATGAAATGGAAATAAGTAACCTATCAGGTGCAGAGTTCAAAACACTGGTTATCAGGATGCTCAAAGAACTTATTGAGAAAAAGAAAATCAAAACTATGAACATTAAAATGGCAACAAATTCACAACTATTAACAACTGACTCTAAAAAAACAAACCAAGCAAACAACAAGAACAGGAACAGAATCACAGATGTGGAGATCATTTGGAGGGTTATCAGCTGGGGGCAGAAAGGAGAGAATGGGGGGAAAGTTGCAGGGATTAAGAAGCACAAATTTGTAGATACAAAATAGACAGGGGGATGTTAAGAATAGTACTCATATGCACGACCCATGGACATTAACCAAGGTGTGGGGATTGCTGGAGGGAATGATGGTACCAGGTGGAGGGGAGAAAAAGGGAAAAATTGGGACAACTGTAAAAGCATAATCAATAAAATATATATTTTTTAAAAAGTTAGAAAGCCTAACCTTCTACCTTGTCTAAATTAGAACTAAAATTATTTATAACCATGTCTTTATATTGTAAACCCCAAGAAGAAACATTCATTTGATGTGAACCCCGAGAAGGAATTTATCTGCTGAGATGGACTCCCCCGGGTTAACCAAGGGCCAACATTTTATAAATAATAAGTGCCTCGTGGACATTTGCTGATGGGCTTCCCACATACCCAGTACATACTCTATACTGGGAGGAACCTTAGTCTAACCTCTCCACTTTCCATGCTGTGCCCTGCTTATTTATGCCATCCGAGTCAACTACTGCAGGGAAACCCTGGTTTCATCTTTCTTCCAAAGGACTGAGACCTGCCCTTTCCAATCAGATCTGCACAACTTGTATACCTCATTTACATGAAACAAACCTAATTGAGACCTCGGGTGGGAACTTTCATTATAAAAGTAGTTTTGTCTCAGTGGAACACAATTGCTACATGAGTCTGTGTCTCTGAGTCTGCAGCTCCTTTTTGTTTAAATAAATGTTTTAATTCTTTTGAAAAAAGAAATAAATAGATAATAGAAACTGACCGACAGGAAACTCAGTTATTGAAGTTATCAGATTTAGACTTTAGAATAACCTCTGATTGATACACTCAAAAATAAAAGACAAAGTGGAAAATTCCACAAAGAATAGAAATATATTAGAAAATCAATGGCAATTTTATAACTGAATAATATAATTAAAATTAAGAACATATGGTATGAGTTCAATGTACAAGACACAGATGAAGAGAGGATTAGTGAACTGGA
>VMDR010008885.1:0-35107 GCA_007922815.1 Macrotus californicus
GGAATAGTTTTTTTTCATTGGCAAACACACTCAGTTTTAAGAGACTTATTTCAAATAAAGAACAAGATAGACTCATTAACAGATCTAAGTTAATGTTCTAGATTTCCTGTAATAAAAATCCAAAAGTAGGTGAACTTAAGACTTGTCTAGTAATTAATGCTGCAGTATTTTGTGTTAATAACTTTAAAAGATATTAACCCAACTTAAACCAGCTTTAATATTAAATATTTTCCCAGACCATGTGATTCTGGAAAAAAAATTGGAGATAGTTCTTATTTTATTACTATGCACATAAACAGTTTTATTAATAATTGTAGAGAAGACAATATTTTTTTATTTGTTCTTAACAACATTTAAGAAGGGGGGAGAAGGGGGTTGGAAATATCAGGCTTGAGATTTTTGTTTTTCTTTTAAGATTTTGTTTATTCACTTTTAGAGAGGGGAGGGGAGGGAGAGAAACATCAATGTGTGGTCGCCTCCCACACTGCCCCCCACCCCTCCAGGGACCTGGCCTGCACGTGCCCTAGATAGGGGATTGAACCAGCAACCACCCCCTCCCCTCCCCTCCCCTCCCCCTCCCCCTCCCCCCTCTCCCCTCCCTGTTTGCAGGCTGCTGCTGGAGCCACTGAACCACACCAGCCAGGGCTCAGGCTTGGGTTTTAAAAGTTGCACTTTCCCCCACTCTTTACATCGCTAATTACCCAGCAGGAAAACCTGTTGAGACGCTCAGTGAAAGCTTTAAAGGTCATGAATGGGTTGTGTCAACAAAGAAAGTCTTGGTCTAATTTAAGGAATTACACATGTAACATCCCAAATTGTGTTCAAAGGGGAGAGAGAGAAACCGGATGACAGAAGGTGAAATGTAGCATGACAAGAGTGCAGTTGTCAGAATTGGTATAATAAATGCTTTAGATGGAGGACCTGGAGTTATGGTGTGAGTAGGGAAATGTGCTGTGGACATGTCTACCCCGAGCCCTGAGGGGTGGCCTTTCCAAGGACTGGGGCTAGATTCCCCAGGGGATGGATTTACCCCACTCAGACAGGGGCTCAGCTCCATGACAGATAAACAAGGGTAGAGGGCAGGGGTCCCTTTGCATGTGAGAAGTGGTTAGGTCCTGATACACTGGACCCTGTCATCCAGGTGTCACCTAGGGACGATAGTGTGTGGATGGGTGACTCCATGTCCAGAGGGCAGGTTTATCTTCCATCTTGGCATGGACAAGTTTCTTTTTCACGAAGAATTAACTCCACAGCTGACAGGTGGTTTCCCCCCACTGGTGATGAGAAGTATGTGGGATGAATGGACAGAGATTGAGGAAGAGAAGGTAACTCCAGGTCCCATGTTGGGCGCCAGAGTGTTACCAGACAGGCATTGGCCCAGAGAAGATCTTCCCTGGGCCAGCCTGTGGTGTGTGGGCTCTTGACTTCATGCAGGAAAGACTCCAGATGATTCTGAGAGTACGTTTACTAAAGCTGGGGACAGTGAGACAAAGGAAGGGCTTAGGGTAGAGGCAACAGGCAACAGGAGAGCCCAGGCGGTGCTCTGCTTTGGCTGCTTAGAAATGTTATAAGAAAGAAGTGAGCTAAGGCAGGACTGCTTTAGCTCACTGAGAAGTCGGAGGAAAAGGGGGCCTTGGAGACAGGTTCAGGGGGTCAGCCTGGGTCGAGCTGCCACTGCCCACTGCTCCCCTGGTTGCAAGTCTTGGGGGTACCCTTAGAGTGTAAAAGAAAGGAAGCAAAAATTTCATGCCCAAGAAGGGTCATGGGCGTGCTGTAGAGCGAGCCTGCACCAGCTTTGTCTTGAGGGTTTTTATATCTCTTTTGTGAATGAGTTTCTTAGGGGAGTATTTTAGCAGAACATTCATCAGTTTTCAGGTGCATTTTTAATATGTTGATGTGTCAAAATGAGCACATAGGGGAATTTGGGATTATTGTTTGTTCTGTTTTATTATTTTACTCTTATTTTGGGCCCACCTGGCTCTAATTGGGTTTTTATTATTTGTTTTTCTGACTTTACTTGTCCTTGGGTTTAGTTGGCATAAGTGGCATTAATTCGGTCTGTGTCCTCTATGTCCCTGACCGGGGTGGTTTAAGCTGTGTGTTCTCCAGTCAGGGAGGGGCAATGCAAGCCATTAGCTCTCAAGGGTCTTTGGCTGGTGAAGTTAAGGTTTTGTAATTCACTAGCTGCCTATAAATTGTTCAAAGGGTCTGGCCTTGTCTAACTTTTTGTCTTAGCTTTCCTCATCCACTGGCCCTGGAGTTTTCCCAGCTTCTTGCTCTCCTGCCGCAATGGCAGCAGCTGTATGTCAGTGAAGCCCCAGCAGGTGTGACCCCTGGCAGCAGGAGTCATGGTTTGGGGGAAATACTATTTTTCTTTTGCTCTTCTACCTAAGTGGCCAGAGGTGGTCCCTCCAGTTACTAGTCTGTGGGTGTCCTTACTGCCCTTTTGCTTCTCCTGCCCACCGAACAGCTCTGTAAACAATGATCTGATGAAATTCCTTCTTTTGACATATCTAGGGTGGCTTTCCCTCCCCTAAATAGACACTGACTAATATAGGTAAAATGATCATTTTACAGTTGAGAAAATTGAACAGAGGGAGGAAATGACTTGACTGAAGGGTGAACCCAGGAGCCCCTCCCTCACTGTACTCCAGCTGCGTTGGCCCCATTCCTGGGCTAAGCTCAAGAGCCCTCCAGAGCCTCGCACCTGTTCTCTGGGTGCAGAAAAGTCTATCTCCAGCTCTTCATGTCCACATTCTTTCTCTTTATTCAGGTTTCATGCATATGTTACATCTTGAAAAGGTCCTTCTGCACTATTACATCATCCTGTTTAATTTCTTCTTACTACTTAACATGCTCTGAAAACATTTATTTACTTAGTTGTTTTCCCGCTGGACTGGAAAGTCCATGAGACCAGGAATGGTGGGTTGTTTTCGTTTTTGTTTTTGTTTTGTTTTTTGAGAGAGAGCGAGGAAAGGAGAGAGAGATAGATAAGCAGAGAGAGAGAAAGAAGCATCCATTTGTTGTTCTGCTTATCTATGCATTTATTGGTTGATACTTATATGTGCCCTGACTGAGAATTGAACCTGCAACCTTAGCATATGGGGTTGATGCTCTAATCAACTGAGTTACCTGGACAGGGCAGCTGTGTTTTTCTTACTAACTGCTGTGTCTCTTGTGCCTAAGCATACCTGGCACTGAGTGTGCGCCCAACAGTTATTGGCTAGAATAATGAATAAATAAAAAGGGTAGTAAGAGAAGTGACATCCTGTTTTTGAGGACCAGCCAGGTCCAAAATTCCTACTGCCTGCCTATCTGCCAGCAGGACACGGTCTTCTCAGAGTTTCCACTCCACGGGAGCCCATGGAATCCTAATTTCCACCATTGAGGTCATGCCCTCCAGGGGTGCTCAGTTACTACATGCTGAGTGAATCTGCCCATAAACCTTCCAGATGTCTGTGCACTAACAGTGATCAAGAGCCAACAATGGGGGGCTCAGCTCAAGTCAGAAGACCAGAAGCAGAGATCATGTTAGAAGTTAAGCGCTAGAGGCATGGAGATGGGAAGATTCTCCTAAGTCCACAGTTGTCTGAGCACTAGCACTTCCTCTACGTGCTAGACGTGGGCCTGGGACCTGTCCTTCTAAGCAGTGATGGTGGATCTCTGGAGCTCTTTCTGAGAGGCACCATAGTATACTGGGTAATAATATCTGGAACCAGGCAACTTGGGCTGAAATACTGGTGTGTTATGGACTGACAGCAGGACCTTGGCAAGGCATTCGGGTCCTCTTGGACTTGGTTTCCTCATTCACAAAATGAGAATGTTGATTATAACAGTGTCACTTTCATAAGGTTGTTGTGAAGATCAAGAGTTAAGTCACTTAAAATATTTAGAACAGGGCTTGGCACTGACAAGTTCTTATTGTTACCTTGTGCTCTTCTAAGTTCCATACATGTGTCACCTTATGTAAGACCTTATGAAGAGAGGTGCTGATATCAACCGCCTGTCACAGACCATAAAACAGAGAAACAGAGTAGTAGATAAGCATCCCCATGCCAGAGTGTGCAGCCAGTCTTCAAACGCAGCTGTCTAGAATCCCTAGAAACCCTCTTAGTCACTACACTGGTCAGAAAAAACCACCTATGTGTATGCAGTAACATAGCAACACAGTAGTTGTTCAGAGGCCTCTAGCACAGCCTACAGGAAGAGCTGGTATGTACTTCTGAGGGATCAGACAGGCCCAAAGTCCAGAACAGAGATTTTCAGCCTTTTTCATCTCATGGCACATATAAACTAATCAATAAAATTCTGTAGCATACCAAAAAAATGTACTATATTTACTATATTTTTTGTCTATCTGACAAAAATAGATATAATTTTGATCAACTTACAAAAAATAATAAAATTACCCTTTTTGCTCCAAAGTGACTGTTTAAAAAAATCAGGTGTCTATATTTGTAAATAAGGATTCATGGCACTAAGAATTAACCAATCAGAAGCAAATTTATTATGTGGCATGACCAGTAAGATGCAACTCTGTTATATGACCTATATAGTTAGGGTTCAAGACAGGGCGTTCCCACTAAGGGTGTTGGCTGTTATCATTTTTTTTTAATTTGACAATCTAAGGAAAAAGAGGTCAATGTCCCTGAATAGTCCGGTATTACATGTTTTAAAAATTCTTGTGGCACACCGGGTGAAAATTGCTGGTCCAGAAGCATGGTTGACTGGAAGAGAAAGGCAAAGCACAGAACATCTGGGGACCCACAAAGCCTGCATCTGCTATACTGGCAAGTTCCAGGCAGGTGAAGCTGGAGAGGTAGACCACCTCCAAACTATGGAGGAGTCTCTAGATTGTGCTAAGGAACTTAAATTTATGGAATTTAATGAGGGACTGAGAGAATGTGACCTGGAAGTGTTGCTGGTAGAAGCAGGGTCCTTGTGGTATCAGAAGAAAAGCATTTCAGGACCACGACTGGAAGGATGTGATGTGGTGGTAAGGTTTACTGAAGCTGGAGCAAACACAAAGGACTATCCCTGGTTCAGCTCCCACCCACTGTGGAAAAGTCCAGGTTTATCTTCATCAGGCCCAGAAATAGGGCCAGTGTCCAGAAACTCTGTGTCATGCCAAGGCTTTGTCCAGTTTAGTCCCTGTCCCCATCTGGCTAGCTTAGTCTGTTCCCAGCTGTGTTTTGGCTGGTGCTGTGCCCAGGCACGCACTTGGAGCCTGTGCTTGCAGTCCACGTGACTACTGGACCCCAGGCAGCGGCTAGGCCCACATAGCTGCTATGGACAGAGAAGTGCAAGCCAAGGACCACACAAACGAATGGGCAAACATGTGTTACTGAGCCCCAAGGTTATATTATCTTGGGCTTGGCAAGGATCAGGTACTCTTTCTTTATTAATATCTAACTACCTATGCTATTTCTGTCCTGAAGAATCTTGGACTTGTAATCTTGCAAGTATAAATGGATAAAGGTATCATCTTCTGTACCTTCTTCCTGCTGGACTATCCCCAGGCCCAGAGATTCTTGCTATCTACCAAAGTAAAAAAGATGTCAAGAGGGAACAGGAGTCCTCATACAGGGGAGAGGTGTTTTATAAAGTCCGGGTCAGTCTGCTGTCCTTGGGAGATGGCATGCACACTGTCTAGAAGATGGGGTTGCTGGACAAGCTGGCATGCTTGTTGTATTTTAGAGTTGACAAATTTGACAAGAAGGTTAAAAAGGCACGGTCCAAAAATTAGGAGAATTATGAGTTCGGCCGGGCAGCTCAGTTGGTCAAAGCATTGTCCCGGCACACCAGGGTTTTGGGTTTGATTGTCAGTCAGGACACAGACAAAAATCAACCAATAACGGCACAAATAAGGGGAACAACAAACTGATCTCTCTCTCTCTCTCTCCCCCTTCCTCTCTCTCTCTAAAATCAATTTTTTAAAAAAGTCTTGATGAGAGGCAAGAACCAGGTGATTGAGGGAGGGACTAACTTTACAGTGTCCCAGATTAGGTTAAAGGAGGAAACTGTGTCACACACCTGTCTGAAGCCCTTCTGTTTACCACACTTAATTTAAATTAGGCAAAGGGAAACATTATAAGATGTCCCCCTAAAGCATGCCTTTTCTGTCTGAACCAACTGTGTAGAAAAGGGAAAGCAGTTTCAAGCAAAGCCGAAAGGCCGCTCCATACTTCCCTGGCACAACTATTTGGTCCTGAACAAGGCAGTTCAGCCAAACCTCTAAGTCTCATTTCAGAAGGTGGTGATGCGGGTGTGTTTCCAAAGTGAGATTTATCCTGTGTAAACAAGCAATCAGATCAACACAGTGTATGTCTATGAAAACAGAAGAAAAGAAACACAAAAGTTAATGAACCCAACAAATCGCAAACCAGTTTCTGAGTCTACGAGGCTGTCAGTTGAGAAGACTTCCGGATGTAAGGCTTTGCTGGAGTGAAAGCAAGCCGTGACAGTCTGACAGACCCTCCTTGTCTGCAGGTTGAACATCCCTGGTGATGCCATCAGGTGCTCAGGTAAATTCTGTGTGGCATACACAGATACAGCTGTACAAAAAGTTTTAGTTCTCAAGAATTTCTAGTCAAAGAATGGGAGAAAAATGTTACACATTAGTTTGGAGGGTTGAAGAAAACCAGGAGAATTCAGGAACTAGCTTAGTCCATAGGTGAAAAACAAAGCTTTGAAGACCATTAACTGAATTAGAGTAGAATATCTACAATTGGGCATTGTGATTTCCATTGAAACACAATTTCTCTCCCTAAAATCACACTTATTTCATCAAAGAGACTGCATTAAGTCCAGTTTTAATTTGACCTGATTATTTTCATAAACACAACAAAAATAGCAATTGATCATATAGGCTCTTTTAAATCTGCTTTGTTGGAATCTCATAAGGAGATTTCCAGATTGAGCTTTAATCAGCCCCTCAAAACAAAGAAGCCAAACCACATGGTTGCCATTATTAGGCTTTGCCTGCAATACCTAGGTGTGGGTATTGTTCCTCAAGTTCTTGAGGTCCCCAAAATGTCTTGAGGTTCCTTCCTTTCCATCTATCAGGAAAGCAACCTTTGTTCCTCACCTGGAAAGACTGCCATGAACCATGTGACCAAGCAGGGTACCAGGCCATTTCTCTGATGGGCTTTTATTAGCTTCGAAAGTCAACCCTAATTATTTAATGCTTTCTCAGGACACCCGGAGTCCAGCATGTCTCTCACAGATATGACATTCCAGTAAAAGTCTTGGTTAATAAAAACATAATTGGAAGCTGGTTCTTATTGGATTCATGGAAACAAATGTATTGCCATGACTCATTAAAAACTGCCAAATTCTGGAGGGATCAAGTAGAGAGAAAAATACAAAGCAAGAGGAAAATCCTTGTCCTTTTAACAGAATGAAAAAGATCAAATCCAACTCTGCATCAGACAGCTGAAAAGCAAGCAATCAGCACTCTTTAGATCGGCAAACACATTTCATAAATTCTAGAAACATGAGCTCCTTTACTGACAGTCACATTCACACTTTCAAGAGACATACTTCTATGAGATAGGTATTATAAAGCAAAAGTTACTGATCTGGGAAGGAATAGCTGAAATAAGTTAAACTGTTGCTCAGATGGCTAATATTTTTCTCTTTTGATAAGATTGACCTTCCAGAAATTGCCATTTTAAAAGATGGCTCAGATAACAGTTCTTGAAGACCCAAAGGCACAGACTTTGGTTTCATAAAGACAATTACCCATAAGTCCTTTTCTCAAAAGACCCAGAGTTAAATGTCTGCTGTTTGCCAAGCCTGGATCCCAAAAGGGGTCTCTTGAGCCACTGTGGATGGAGGTGTTATTGTCCATTGGAGAGAGAGAGAGAGAGAGAGAGAGAGAACAGAGACTTCCTTTCCTGCAGAAGAGGAGGAAGTTGCATGGCTAAGTGAAGACGTGATGTCCTCAGTTTTTCCTAGCCCCATGTTGTGTTGTCAGTGTCTAAGGATGACACATGCACCCATGCCGCCTCTTGTGTCCCAAAGCCCATGCCTCACCCCTTCCTTGATGGGGATGAAGACCTTCTGGAAGATGGCAATACAGCATATGCCCAGGTTTGCAATGTCGCCCCCGTCCTGGGAGGGCAGCTTCATTTACCAACAATTGCAGTGGTGATCTGGCACTGCTAGTTGGGCTCACTCAGCTCAGTCAGGTGGTCTTAGCTCCACACAGATGATTGGATGGCCTCAGGCCTTAACTAGCCTTATTGAAAGTCCCCACCCTCATGTCTGTCTGTAGGAGGAGTCCCTGGTACCTCCACTGTCTCAGGTGGAAAACCTCATCCTATAACTCTGGCCTTTAGTAATTAGGCTAGTAACTGTTTTCCTGCCTTTCCTATTCCCAGCAGTCCCAGCATTTCAAGGTTGCACAGCCTCTTCTAGGAGGGAAGAGAGGGTCCCTGTGAAGCAGTCTTGAGGATTAGTGGGTTGGTCAGACAGAGCACCCTGAGACCCGGGGGCAAATCTCCGTGGCCTTCTCTAAAAAGATCATAAAATGCTGGGTTCCCCTGGGTATGAGAGGGCATAAAAGTTGTGGGAGAGATGAACAAACATTCATTCAGTCTCCAGATTAGTTTCCTCTTATGGAGGTTCTTTTAAAATCACTACTTCCCAATTAGTTTAATACAAATCTTCCTATTTCTGTGAGTACTTGCATCTGAGGCTTTCTATTTATTGTATACCTGTAACCGTTAATAAGGACTGGGATCTGGGACTTTTTAGCCTTGGAAAAGGCTGGCTTCCCACGTATACTGGACAACTAGGGGAACTCAACCGCCGCCTGCACCACCTGGGTGCAGACGAGCAGTTGCGGTTGCAGCAACAGTCGGAAGCGGGCCCCGGCTTCCATTTCACTGGCCCCAGGTGCACAGCAGCGGGCCACGCTGGACACTCACTGTTGCCAGGGACCGCTGCTGGTTCGCTAGCACACCGCCCGGGTGGAGGCGAAGAGGAAAGAAAAGGGAGCAGAGCTGTGTGCCCACGTGGCGCGCACCTCAGCCCAGCCAGCCGCTGCTACGCGGCTGCTGGTGATCCCTGCGAAGCTCCCCCGAGCACTTAACAGCTGCGGAAGGGGAAGAGGCAGCTGGGCGCGCACCCGGTAGCCGCGCAGGGAGCAAAATCCAACGACAGTAGCAGGCGTGCGCTGCACTGCCGGCATTTTGTGTTCCCAGGCACCCATCAACCATTGCCCCAGCAGAAACCCACAACGCTGGGGCTAGTCTGCGCAGAACGTAGGGAAGGGAAATACCAGGCCGTCCTTGGGGTCTGAGTTGCAGGCCGCTCAGGGCTGGAACGCTAGGACAAAGGGACCCTGAGGCAGGCGGACAGAAAGTGGGCTCAGCACTCACTGCGCTCTGAGCCTTGGGCTTGGAGGCTTAGATGTTTGCTAGGCAATAGGCCATTGGGCCCACACCCAGAAAGATGGGGATGAGGAGAATTCTGGATCTGTAGCTGAAAGGGCAAAGAGGGAGAAGAGGAACCAGAAAACACACAGGCAACAGCGGAGGAGAGAGAGAGATAAGTGCAGAAAAGACCTCCCAGTACAAGAACCAAGGTCTCGGCTTTCTTATCACAAGCCAATATTCCTCCCAGGCCCCATATTGGATGCTAGATGTTGAGGGTGGAAATGGGGTCCTTGCAGTGCTACAAGAAAAGCATTTCAGGACCACTTCAGGATTGGAAGGATGTGATGTGGTGGTAAGGTTTACTGAAGCTGGAGCAAACACAAAAGACTGTCCCTGGTTCAGCTCCATCCCACTGTGGAAAAGTCCAGGTTTATCTTCATCAGGCCCAGAAATAGGGCCAGTGTCCAGAAACTCTGTGTCATGCCAAGGCTTAGTCCAGTTTAGTCCCTGTCCCCATCTGTCTGTTCCCAGCTGTGTTTTGGCTGGTGCTGTGCCCAGGCGCACACTTGGAGCCTGTGCTTGCAGTCCACGTGGCTGCCAGACACCAAGAGGCTGCTAGGCCCACATGGCTGCTATTTAGAGAGACTGTGTGAGTGCAGGAGCACACAAACAGACAGGCAAATGTGTGTTACTGAACCCCAGGCCTTTGTTAAACTTGGATTATATTCTTGGGCTTGGGAAGGACCAGGTGCTCTTTCAAAGTAACCAATCAACTTTCCAACCCTTCACAGGCTTGTGTTTGGTCCTCCACCTAACCAATCCACTTCCTACATCTTCTGGGTTCTGTGTTCCTTATCCAACTCGATCCTTTCCCAGACTAGACAGACAGGCCTTTATGGTCATCATCTTGGTTCCTACTGGCATAGTCTGGGTGAATGGGCCAGTTGTACCCAGGAGATTGGAAAGCTGGTACTTGTTATTGTAGGCAGTTAACTAGTTATTAATAAGAAAGGAAGCAAAGGGGATTAGACATTGAGTTTAACAAACTGGGGAGCATAAGCCTGTTTGCTTAGCTAGCTTCACAAACTCCAGGGGGTGGCAGCATTTCTCAGCCAAGGGGATTAACATTCCTCTCCCGCCCCCCTCTGGTACCAGATTGTTGGGGAAGCAGGAGATGAGCACATGTGCCACAGAAGTCAAATGGTGCAGGGAAAGCACTTGTCCATAGAGGACTGTCAGACTAACATGGGAAGGGGATCCATTGGCTAGGGCAGGGGTGTCAAACTCATTTTAACCGGGGGGCCACGTCAGCCTTGCAGTTGCCTTCAAAGGGTCGAATGTAATTTTAGGGCTGTATAAATTTAACAGGGGCAAGGAGCTCAGCACTGCCACCTGGTGGAAACAAGGTGCTGGGCCGGATAAAACAAGGTGGAGCGCCAGATTCAGCCCGGCCGTCTTGTGTTTGCTACCTGTGGGCTAGGGGGTGGATTCATAAACAGCCTGCAAAAGCTTGGGATATTGATTGGTTATTTTGAAAAAACTCTTGGTTATAACCCCAAGGCAACAAAGAAGCACTCTCTCTCTCCCTGTCTTTCTTTCCCCCACTCTCTCAATAACCCTCAGTTACCCTGTTCATTCGTGTGTTCTCTATCTCCCAGAACACACATGGCCATGTGGGTCTAGCAGCCAACTGGGGCCCACAGTGGACCACACAGGCTCCAAAGAACGAAGCTTTAACATGAAACAGAAATTCTGGACACTTGGCCTTTGTTTTGGCCTTGCTGAGGACATGGTTGGACTTTTTCCATGGTGGGACAAAAGGAGATGGATCACTGGAAACCCAGGCGCAGACTTCTATCCAAATAAAC
Source organism: Macrotus californicus (assembly GCA_007922815.1). Taxonomy (NCBI): domain Eukaryota; kingdom Metazoa; phylum Chordata; class Mammalia; order Chiroptera; family Phyllostomidae; genus Macrotus; species Macrotus californicus. The sequence goes on from VMDR010008885.1 coordinate 11,252, forward strand.
CTTGTCACAGCACAACCTTTCTTGTGTCAGCCCTTTGAAATGATGTTTTTGTGACCTCGTGAAAGAGCCCAATTCCCATCAGCAACACTTCCTTCCCACACGGAGCCAGTAGGGGTGTAATTCTGCTTTGATCCCCTGGGTCTCCCATGAATGTTTCAACTTCCTAACAAAACCGGCTTATTATCCAATTCAGCTCCCTGGTTGATTAGGCTTCTTAATGTCTGATTCCCTTTGCTCACTTTATTTTTTTTTTAACTTTTAAAAAAAATTGATTTTAGAGAGAGGGGGAGGTGTGTGTGTGTGTGTGTGTGTGTGAGAGAGAGAGAGAGAGAGAGAGAGAGAGGGAGAGGGAGATGGGAAGAGAAAGAGAGAGACAGATTTGCTGTTCCATCCAGATTTGTACTTCTTGGTTGGTTCTTGTATGTGCCCTGACTGGCAGGGGTTGATCCTGCCATCTTGGCGTATCTGGATGTCACTTCAAGAAGCTGAACTACCCAGCCATGGCTGCTCCCTTCCTTTATTAATATCTAACTACCTACACTAACAGAAGAAAACCTCAAGGAATCCTCATTGGTGAGTTGCATCTACACCTGTCAGCCCTCCTGCCCTGGCTTGTTAAGTTCCCCCAGACCTGGGTGCTGACAGCAGGTGCTGTCCTTCTTCTGTCTCTGAATCTGGAGTAGACTTAGGAATGAGTTGCTCAAATATTTATGAAACCAGTTAATGTCAGGCAATATTGCCCGTGGAAAGGACAAGGACTAGAAGTTCAAAAACTGCAAAGGAATACCCCCACCCCACCCCCACCCCCGTGACCCCCAAATTAGCCCACAGGTCTCCATGAGTCTAGGAATCACTGGGTTTGTTTAGTCCATCCTGACTCTGACTCCACAACACGGCCAGGTAGGAAAATGCCAGGTCCTGGGCAGGGCTCCCAACAGATGTGATGATTCATTCAGCACGAGCCTTCAGACACCCAAATAGGAGTTTATGTTCACTACGGCCAGCACAAGTGGGGTGTGTGGCCGGGACTGAAGGGACTCGGTGGCTCGATCTAAAATGGTCTTTTCTCTATGGCAGGAAACTAACTTTTCCATAGCATTGACCACATGTTGTAGTTCTTTCTTTCTTTGCTTACAGACTCTCTTCCAACAACCTGCTAGCAGGGGCCTCCGTGAAGCCGGGACCCCGTCGTCTCATCTCCAAAGGTTGCTGGAGTGAAGGTAATTTGGGGAATGGTGCGGGAACTGCGACCGCCTCCCAGAGGGCCCAGGGGCGTCTCCCGCCTCTCGGTGACCTTAATAGTCAGAGCCAGCTGTCAAGGGCAGGTCTAGCCGTCTTCGCCTAAGGCGATGCCGAGGAGCCAAGCTTGATGCACCCGCGGCGGACCCAGCCAGGAAGCGGCGGGCTGACGGCCCAGAAAGCGCGACGCCCCTTCGGCCGCAGCGGGCAACGCCGCGACACCTCTCGCGCTGCGCTCTGGGAGTTGTAGGCACCTCCCATTTCACTCCCCTTTAGCTCCTTGCTCTCGAAACCCCAGCACGTAAAAGCGGATGGGCGCCTGACTCTCAAGCTGTGAACTTTGGGGAACTTCAATTTCTAAAAGCGTGCGTGAATAGAACTCTCTCTAGGACATCCCCATGTACCCTGCCTGGGGTGAGGACTACATTTTCCAGGGGATCTCGGAGAGGCGGGCTACCGGAGCGCGTTGCATTGTGGGCATTGTAGTCCAGAGATGTCTCAGGTTGTGTGTCCCGAGCGGTCGCGTGTTGCAGAGCGTACTACATTTCCCTTCCGCTCGCCCGCTCTCCCGAGGCCGCCTTGGCGCGAGACATTTGCGAGCAGAGTGTCTCCAAGATGGCCGCGTGGGGAAGGAGGCGTCTTGGCCCGGGCAGTAGTGGTGGCAGCGCCCGAGAGAGGTGAGATCGGAGGCTTGTTGCTCGCCTCCGGGCATGTGGCGCAGGAGCCGATGACCCGGTGAGGCCTCCTGTGGGTGCAGCGCTCCTCCTGCCTTAGCTCTTGAGCTGTCTCTTCTCGCCCACCCTGCCTGTGTTCCTCAGCTGGGCACGCGAGGTTCCAGTCTGAGTCGACTCGGAATCCGGGTGGGAACCGGCGCCCGCCCGAGCCGGGTCGAAGCGAACTCCACCGAGGGCTTAGGGCCTGGGCCAAGGCCGGGGCCGCGCCGCGCCAGCTCAAGGGACCTGCCTAGCTACCCGCGGGCCGAACGGCGTCCTAGGCTCCGGTCCCGCCTGGCTACACTCGGGCCATCTCAGCCGCGGCCCCTGACGTGGCGAGGAATGGCTCCCGGGAGGAAGAAGGAGGGGGAAGCCTTCACAGAACGGGCCAGCTGCGGGAGGGTAAATGCGTTCTGTACTTTTACCACGGGGAACCCTAACCCTCGCCAGTTGTGTTTCTCCGGCCAAGAGCGGGTCATTTCTCCGAGAGGGGATTCTTACTACTTTTGGATGGTTTTCTGCAAGCGCGCCTGCCGTGAAAGTCCTTTAAAGTGACCTTTCCTAATGAATGGTGTGTGGGTAGTGAGCTAGGAGCTTGTTTCTTTCAAGGTGGATCTCGATTTAGAGAACTGATTTCTAGAAGATGAAATTGGAGTAGTTTTCGTGTTCAACTTAAGAGGTTTTGCTTCTGGAAAGCAGTTTCAGCGAGTAGATGCCACTAGAAGTTTGGGATAGGATGTGCATTGGTAGAGTCACCTGGATAAACTGTCCTGTCGATTCTGTTAGGGCATGTTTGGTGTAGCAGAGGTCAGCAAGAAAGGGAAGTTTTTATGTTTGCTATTTTTGTCTTTTTGGTGAAGATTGTTAAGCAGAAAAGTTCTCTTTCTCTCTCCCTCTCCCCTTTCTCTCAACTACTCTATTCTGCATTATTCCTTTTCTTTGACTGATTCCATCAAATACTCGCTGCTGTTGCCAGCAGATGGTTTTCCCGCCCAGGAGATTATTCCTGTGTGGCAGTGTCAGGCCCCTTTAGCTTGCATTTTATTCTTGAACTCAGTTATCCAGCATTGTTTGTTCTGAATTTCCTGTTCCTTGGAAAAGCAGTGAATAGCAAGCAGATATTTTTGTTTCTCCAACTCCCAACCTTGTATTTCTTAGAGCAGACCATTGAAATAAATGAAAGAAGAGACCTTGATGATTTCCCAATGGTCTTTAAAACTAGGAAACATTTTCAAGATATTTAATGCAAACAATCCTTTAGTAGGAAGTAGCCTGTTTAGAAAACTTAAAAGAGTATCAGAGAGAAAGCCATTCCTCCCTCCTGGACAAAAACAGCTGAAAGGGCCATGTTGGGATGCCCCAGACATCATACAGGCAGGGGTTGTTAAGCTTTTACTGGTCTAAAAATACTAGATGTTGGGAATGTTTTCTCCTTGGTTGGAGACAGTCGTTAATTCAAAACTGAGCTTGCAAACCAACAGCCCATAGACTGTTCTTCATTTTTTTTGGACCCTCGGTTTTTAAGAGAATTTAAATTTGTTGCCAGCATTTATAAATTGAAAGATTTTTCTTAACACCCCCCACCCCCACCCCGTTCTATATTTGAAAAGAGTGGTGGCTGACTTTTTCTGGTCAGGTCAAGTGCTTTCTAGTTCATCAGTTGTCACTTGACAGCTTGACTTATTGCTGTTACCTGCTTGGTCTCCTTAGGTGTCAGGTCTTACCCTTTGGCCAGGAGCTGAAGGCTGTGCTCATACGTGCAGATGTTGCGTGTTAGCCGGGAATGGGCATCTGGTTTTGTGGTTTGGGTGACACCATCTCTCCTCCTAGATAACACCGTTGAAGGGGTTACCCCTCTGTTTGTACCATCTGTCTCCCTTCCAGGTGATATGCCATGGTGGGGGGTGAAGGTGTGGGGAAACATATGGGCACTCCATTTGCCTTTGCTTTGAGGCCCTAGCTGGAGGAGTCGGGTTTCCCTAAGAGCCTGCCATGCTGAGTGGTGGATGGAAACATAATCCTCCCACACACCCCCCACCCCTGCCAGCTAACTAACTTCTGGGCACACCTCCATTCCTGTTCTGTGGGTGGGAAGACTGGGTAGGGCAGGCTGGATTAATTGATTGGCAGACACCATAGATTATGAGGCCCCAGCATATTATTGGCTCTTGTGATTGAAATATGGCTGTTTATGGCTCTCTTAAAAGACTTTGTTCCATGTCACATTTGTGCTGGCTCAAATCTCTGCTCCACATTGTAAAACCACTTTCCTCAGTTGCTGCACAAACCTGGTCAGAATCTGCTTTATGCTGAAACTGAAGGAAACATTGTCTGGTTTGGGGCCCTGGTGGGAGCAGAGCAGTGCTTTGGGCAGACTTTCCAGATTGGCCAGTGGCTAGACTCCTAAGCAGGTCTTGTATTTAAAGGCTCTGGAGCCAGATTGGCCACAAGGATTACTGTCGTCAGCTGTGTGTTAACGATGGTCGAATTTAGAATGCAGTGTGTGGAGTCTGGCTTTACCTGGTTCTTGAGTCTAGAGCTGTGTTTATTTAGTAGCCACTAGTCACATGTGGCAATTGAATTTAATTAAAATTAAGTAGAATGAAAGATTCAGCTCCTCAGTCACACTACCCACATTTCAAGTGCTTGGTATTGGGAGCTATATGTGGCTGTGACTGCCCTCTTGGATAGCACAGACAGAGAACCTGTCTGTCACTGCGGAAGTTCTGTTGACAGGACAGTGCTGGCCTAGACTCAAACGGGAGAGGGGTGGAAATACTAAAATGAAAGCTTCTTGCATGTTGATTTTTCTCTTCACTCCATTAAATCTAGGAAATCAACAGTGTTTGTAATGAAGAACATCAGACTCTGAGCTGTAACCCGAATTCTTGTCCAAAATTCAGCACTCTGGCAACGAGCACATGAAACAGATTGCCACTTGGCCTGTCGACGTCTTTGAGACACACTTGCCCAACTAGGAAGGCACAGTGCAGGTATCTGTGTGTTCTGCCACTTGGGTGCCGACCCGGATCAGCTCACAGATGGTCCCGCCTGTCCCCTTGGGCTGCTTGTCTCACTGTCAGAGCCCCTGAGTACCCTGAGCTCTCTGTGACTGCTCTCAGCTCCTGTCTTTCTCCTCACACGAAGGTGCATTCCATCTGGTTCTGATTGTGGTTGGAGGCAGCAGCGCTGCTTAAAGGCCTGAGGTGTTCAGAAGGTCTGGCATGCTGGACTGAAGGCTCAGGTTTTCAGGTGGAGTCACTTTTTGCAGCCTGACCCTACCCTGGCAGGTGCAGCCATCTGCTGCTATACTTTTAGGCAGCCAGTTCTGGGGGATTACTTGCATATCATTTTGTAGCACACTTTATTCCTTGGTACTTGATCCTTTGACAGCTTTGTTTTAATCTGTGAATCAGACAGGTGTGGTTCTAGATGGCTGGTGGAGGGTTCAGTTCCCAGTTCAGCTGAACAGAAGGTCCCTGAGCCGTATGGGTAGGTGGCACACATTCCCCGCATTCTGATCCAGCCCTTTCCTTGTAGAGCCTAGGAGCCTTAAGGGTTTGTAGTAATTGATCTCTTGTGACAGACTCCCATTATGGCTCTAGTGTGTGGTGGAAATGCTTGTTTCCTCCTGGTCTGGATGAGCCACAAAGGCACAGCATCTGCACCCAGTCCTGTACCTGTGCAACCCTGAAGGGGTAGGTCCCGCCCAGCTGGCTGCCAGAAGGTGGACATGTGCACAGCTGGCCACATGCTCTGATCCCAGAAGTTGGATATTGTAGGTTAGGATCTGCGGGGGTTCATCGTCTTAGAAATAAGTTTGTTTTCCTTGATTCACTCAAGCAATCTGGACTCCAGCTGCAGTAACGTGTGACTCTCTGGTTTAGTCCTTTAGGCCGCATTCCCGTTCAGGCCCAACTTTCTGAAGCAGAGGAATGATCTGTCCAGGAGGGTGAGAAAGAGGCCAAGGCCAAGCCTGAGTGCAGCTTTTCTGCCCTGAGCCTCTGAGTGTGTCGTGTGTACATGCACCTCAGTGAGTGAGGACGGGGGATGTGGGGTGTGGAGAGCACTCCCCAGAGTGAGTGCACACGGGAGCCTCCCTGCTGCTGCTGTGTTCTGTCCTGGCAGCAGCAGCTTTATGGGCCACAGAGTCCTTGGGAAAGCTACAGTTCTTTAGCTTGAGGCCGTTCATTAGGGTAGCCACTTGTGACTTTCAAGCATTTGAAATGTGGCTCATGTGTCTGAGGAACTGAATGTTTTAATTTTACTTAATTTAAACAGCTGCATGGACCTTAACTGGGTGGTGCTTTGCAGCTGTCACTTGGGTTTGCACACCCGGCCCCCTCCCATCTTTGCGGAAAGGCTCTGGGGGAGCTGGGCCTTCCCCACCTGATACCAGGGAGGCTGGCTCAGAGCAGCCGGGGGTCTGCCTCAGACACACAGCCTGTGAGTGACTGAGAGGGAGCTTGGATCCAGGCCTCTTGATTCCCATACTTGGTGCACTATGTTCTTGTCCCCAAATCTGAGAGCTGCTCAGTTACCAGAGCACAGAGGAGGAAAGTGTTCTTCTGCATGTGGCAGATGAAAATGTCAGGTGCCCTGTGGAAGCAAGTTCCTTGACCTATTTGAAACTCTTCTCAATATTTGGGGTTCCATGCCTGTCCCTTTTTGTCCTGTCTGGTCTTTATGTCTGCAGCATAGAATTTTATTGCTTTCTTTTGCTCTGGAGAAAGCAATATTTGGTTAGCCAAAAGTGGGTTTTCCTAGACCTGGGAGGTACAGGTAGAGTTCAGTATCTCACATATCATAGGTGATCAAGTGAAGTGACCACATGCTTATTAGGTGGAAAGCACCATGATATATGGCCCTAGTTTAATTAAATCTGTTCTCTTAATTACTGTAATTGTTTTTTTTCTGTCACTCATTTCAAACGTGCTTCCCCTAATACCTGTCACACTCAGTCAGACCCAGTGCCGGGGATGCTGGGATGAAAACACACACTCTGCTACCAGGGAGCTTAGAGTCAACATTCATTTGTGTTTCAGGTAGAAGCTCACGCCTCAGTCCTGCCTGGGAGTCCAGGGCCACTCCAGAAAATGGGCCTAGGAGAGGTCTTCCACTCTGGTTGTATTTGGTTCTGGATCCAGCATGACCAGAAAAGGACAGTGGCTTGCAGGGCCTCTTGGGCAGTGCTCCCTTGAGTGGAACAGGGACATGGAACTCTCCTTCTCATCCTCACTGGCAGGACTGCAGGGGCTGAGACCAGCATGACACCTCGCCACGAGCCTGTGCTTGGGTTCATGCAGACCTGTGGAGGTGGTGGGCTTGCTCCTCGTCAACCGCAGGCTTCTCTGCAGCATCCAGAAGCTGCTGCAGGGGAAGTGGGCTGCCTGGGCTGGCTCTGTGGTCTCTTCACCCCAAGGGATACAGAGCTGTTAAACATTTTTCCAGAGAAGGTTTATAATTAATGTTCCCATTATTTAAAAAAGCACATGATTATTTTTTTTTTTAAATAAAAAATTCTAAGTATGAAGAAAAATAAAATTTAAAAGTCACCTGGTAGGCCACTCTCCAAAGAAAACCACTATTGAACATTTTTGTGTACAACAACTTTGACACTACACCCCCCATAGTTTGTCTTGGATTTTTAAAAATTGTGTTAAACACATCAGAAGTATATTTCTGGTGAGTCATAAACTTCCTACCGTATGTATGATTCTTTAAAGATGTTATTTAAACAAGTACAAATAAAATCCACAATGAGATACTACCTCACACCCATCAAGAAAGCTAAAAGCGGTGTGGACGAGGATGTGGAGAAATCAGAGCCCTCCAGCACCGCTGATGGGGATGTAAAATGGCTCAGCCACTGTGGAGAACAGTGTGGTGGTTCCTCAAAAAATGAAAACTAATTACTGTATGATCCAACAATTCCATTTCTAGGTATCCAAAGGAATTGAAAAGAAGAGACTCAAACATATTTTTATACTGATGTTCATAGCATTATTCACAATAGCTAGAAGGTGGAAATAACTCAGAAGCATCCACCAGATAACCCAAATGTGGTTTATACATACATTGGAATATTAACCCTTGAAAAGGAAGGAAATTTTCACATGCCATGTAACAGATGAACCTTGAAAACATTGTGCCGAGTGAAATAAGCCAGTCACAGAAGGACAAGCACTGTGTGACCCTACTTACATGAAGAGCCTAGAGTGGCCGTGCTCGTGAAGACAGAGCATCGCTAGAGTGGGGCAGGGGTTTAGAGGGACAGAGTTCTAGTTGTGCGAGATGGGAAAGTTTTGGTGTAGCCATGTGAGTTTACATGACACTGCTGAACTGTATGTTTCAAAACGGTTAAGATGGTAAGTTTTGTTATGTGTACTTTACCATAATTTTTAAAAATTAATAAAACTGTGCTTACCACTCAGCTTAAGAAACAGAAAACGAGCATTACCCTGGCCCACATGTCCCGCCCTAGGCAGAGGCTCCCTCCTGAGTTATCTGTCATTTCCTTGCTTTTCTTCATAGCTACCACACATGAAAACACTCCTAAATAGCACATCCTGTAGTTCTCTGTGCTTGTGAATTGTGTACGTGAAGCGTTCAAATGCATTACACACCTGCTTTCCCTCTGTCTGCCGTGGGATGAGCTGTGAAGTGTGCAGCTGCAACTCCATTCACTGTTGCCCTTGTGGTGGACGTGAAAGTTTATCTTGCTAGTAGTTTTTACTTTCACCAAACAGTGCTGCTCTGACTATTGGGGGGGCTTCTCCAGGTGTTGGGATTCCATGTTTGTGACTACTTGTGATTCCAGGTTCCTTTAAGATGAGCTTTGCCGTGGTTCGGAGGACCAGGAGGTGCCCAGATCCCATGGGAAGCCAGTTTCTAGAGGATTCCTTTGATCAGTATTTCCTGAGGACTGCCAGAGCTAATTCAGAGGGGAGGAAGGTCAGGTCTCAGGCTGAGGGTTGAAGGCGGAAGACAAGGCAGGTTCAAGGGCCCCAGTCACAAGCGCGGTGTCTGCAGCAGCCACTTGAGCTCATGTGGGCTGGTGCTCTGCTCCACAGGCTCATTAAAGGCCTAGCGTGTAGAGTGATGCCAGCACGGGCAGAAGGGGTTTGGGTGGAAGAATAGCCCTGGGCTGAGAGCACCCCTTTGTCTCTGAAGCCACTTCATTCCCCTCCCTAATGACATAATTCTTAGGTATTTGTATATCTGACGAGAAGTATTCTATGCATATAAAAGGAAGTGTATGCCTTTAAAAACACACACTAAAGGTAGCATACTGTAAATACTGTTACGGACTTGACACTTAAATTTAGTTCTTAGAGGCTTTTCTGTTATCAGTGTTTCCTCTTTTTTTCAAATTTTTATTTATTGTTTTTAGAGAGAGAGGAAGGGAGAGACAGACATCGATTAGTCAGTCCACCCATCCGTGCACTCGTTGGTTGGTTCCTGGGTGTGCCCTGACCAGGGTGGAACCCGGTGTATGAGGACGATGCTCTAGCCCAGGGATCAAAAGATTCTGATTAGTTTTTTAAGAAATCTGCTCTTGTGTACTAGGTTCGTGTTGGGGGTTGGCTGGTGATACTCTGAAATGGTTCGAGGCAACCTTCTGATTAGATTCTTTCCTTAGTTGGGTTACATCTGACCCAGAAACAAAAGCAAGCCATACAGGGGTGGGCACTGGGGTAGCTCTCTCCGGGGTGTCCCCTGCTATCAGGTTTCTGAAGTACCAGTTCTTACTCACCATACACAACTGAATCTGGTGGTTTGGGCTGCCTTTCAAACCTACATTTGCAGGGCCAGACAGTGTCTCAGCTGCCACAGCCCAGGTGGGAGGGGTGGGTGCTGACTGCTTGGGTGCGGGGGCTCTGACAAAGGGGGCCTCTTACTTGTGCATCCATGTTTGTTTTGAACCTTGCTGTTTCCTTCCTTTTCCATCATATGGAATCCTAGAAATCTTCTGTAGACTTCAGATTTCATCTTTTCCCTTTGGAAACTAAGAATCCCTTTCCTGAATGCAGAATAATGGCTTTGGCTTTACATAAGGAATTGGTGGGCCTCCGGGTGGTGTGTGTAGCACCACCAGCTGGGGTGGCTGCCAAGACCACCTTGTTTGAAGGTGCCTGGAAGTTACTCGCATGTGGTTATGCCCTTGTCTTCACACAATGGGGAGTTGGTTTACAGCAACGGATAGGAGTGGGGTGACCTGCCCACAGTAAGACCTGGGGCTCCAGGAAGTAGGCCATGCTTTGGCAGGCTCAGGGCATGAGTGCTAGGTACATGCACCTGTGTCTGCACATGCTTCTTTGAGTTGTGGTGTTCATGACTGCCTGTGGCCACAGCGCAGGGTGACCAACTGCCTATGCCTGCCCACTGTGGCTCCTGTGCTGTTGTGGCTGATGTGGGCACACTTGACCACAGCAGTGAGAGGTAGTGGCCTCTCGTGCCTTTCCAGGCTATATGGGACCCGTGGACACATGCACTGATCTGTGTTACCAAACAATAGGAGGTGGCCTTGCCTACCATGTTTACCTCAGGAACCAGAGGGCATGGTCTCCTTTGCCCCCAGGATGGCCTCGGAAAGGTGGACCTGGGTGCAGGTGCATGCCAGTGGGGCTTGCAGAGACAAGGGCCAGAGAACCTGGGGAGGCGCTCAGTCAGCAGAGGGAGGAGTGAGGCAGGATCTGCCCCACTGATGTGTTCCCAAGATGGAGTAGTCTGTGCCAGGTGCTATGGTTCCAACTGGCATTTTCTTACTGGGCCTAAAAATGTGTTTTCATAACTTTTAGGATGGCTACAACCCACTGGGCAGAGAAGGGCCCTGCATGACCGAGGGAGATTTGGGGCCCTGCAAGAACACTCTGTAACCCCAAGTTGATACCAACCTTTTGCTTTGAGTGCTCCAGGGCATTCTGTGGCCAGAGAGCTTCCAACAGTGAGGTGATAGCAGGACACACGACCGACTCGGAAGTGCCCTCTCTTCAGTCCACAGATCATGAGTGATCTGACCTCCCCTCTTCCTCTCTGGGCTGATGAACTTGAGAGTACAAAGGAAATCTCTGGGCCAGGATCTCCTGCTGGGGAGCCCGTCTCCTCTGGTCCCTGCACACTTACCTGTCTCATGGGACTTCCTCTTCAGTTCCCTTCTTTGCCACCTTTAGGCTCTGTAGTGCCAAGTCCTGCCTGGGAGTGATCATTAAAATGACCTCTGTTTTATCTCTGAATTAAAACCAAATGGGAAAAGTCCATAAAGGTCTCCAGAGGGAAAGCTCAACTTTTCCTGTTTCATAGACTTCCAGTGGATTCTTACAGAAATGGCTCATTAACGCTCTGGAAAGGTGGCCCCAACCACTCTCTTAATAGCAAGGTGCTTGGCAACATCCTATGGTTAGGAGGCTTCTTGTCCAACCCCAGGGAACAGCTTCTCCCCAGTGCACACAGTTTAATTAGGGTTTGTGATTTAATTAGGAGACTTCCCTGAGCTTAGCTGAATTATAGTTACCTTTTCAGGATGAAGAGTTCCTGAGTCCCAGCCGGTGTTTTTTGTTAAAGTGGTTCCACCTGTGAGTGGAGACCCCTCCCAGACGATGCACCACCCATGGCACTTGGTGGCACTATCAGCCCATTACCAACGACTCCCATTCTAATGTGACCACAGGGGAGCATTAATCATTTTCCAACTAAAGGGAAACCCTGCTCTTAGATTTGTTTGTTTGCTAAAAGTAGCTTTTACCATGCTGAATCCTTCCTGGGAGTCATAACTGATGGCATGTCTTTACAGTCTTGCTTTCTGATCCCGTCCTTTTTCTTTAACATTTGGCCCTAACAGTCCAGTTTCCACCACCCTTAACATGTAATTGCTTTTATTTTTGAAGGAGGGCTGGAACCACCTTAATCCTAAACACAGGTTCTTGGGGGTGACCTTGTTTTAAAAGACTTCACTGGGCCATAATGTCCATGTTCAATGACCAGGAGGCTTTGGGCCTAGCTCCCTTGTGGCTTTGCTCTGAGTGGCCATGTGGTATGCACTTGCCAGACTGTCTGAACTGCTGGGCCTGATGTTGGTGAGCATTTAGGGCTGTACTTCCTATTGGACAGTCAGAAGTACTCCATGGGTGGGCCATGCTCCCCTGGTGTGTCCCAACTCATGTATCCAGAGCCCCAGGTGGAGGGTTGTGGAGAGATCAGTAACCACCAGGAGGCAGATGGGGGGGGGGGGCCAGGGTTTGCTAAAGGAAAGGGACTGGTTTTCACTGAGGCATGTGACAAGATGGCTCTGCACAGCCTGGTATTAATAGGGGTTAAGCAACTTGATCCGGTCTCAAGAATTGTGTCTAGCAGTGACCTCACAGGCTAGGCGAAAGGCGGCTTCTAATCAGATGAACAGATACCACAAGACTAGGAGAAACAGTATATATGCTGGACAGCAGTATAGAGATTCAGAAGGACCTGGACAGGCTGAAACAAGCCAAGTGAAAATCAGTAGTTGTGTGCAGGTCTGTAAGGAGGTCTGCCCGTCGGGGGGGGGCGGGAGATTCCGCTCTGGATGGGAAGTTTGCATTAGAGAGTCCTCAGACTGAGAAATCCTGAAACTGCCTAAAATGCCCCTTTGGCCCGGGGTCACTGCTGCTGTTTGGTCTTGATGTGGAGCCTCGCCTTCCGGAAGACTCCATTTGAGGGTCCTGTCACCCATCCCTAGTCCTGGGACAAAGTCAGGCCAAGTCAGCCACTTGAATTGGGTGTTTGTGAAGTGTTTCTTAGGAGAATGAGAGAAGCATTTACTGACAATAAATACAGTCCTAGGCTACAGGGTCAGAATGGGCTGGCACATCTGGGGGCCTCATGGGATCTTTATGTCCATTAAGTGTCAAAGTCATGACTGTTCTTGAGATGTTGCTTTTTCCTAATTAAATCAAAGGATTGCTGGCCTGGGGAGGGCCATGGGGTATTTGTGCAGTGTCCTCTGCGAGGGTCAGAGGAGTTTGGTTCTCATTCACCCAAGGCAAAAATGACCCTGTTTACTTTGTGTTCTGCAAGCTAAGGATGACTGCTTTGGAACCTTGCAAAGTGCGGGGTGTTTTGTGTTATCTGCTTCAAGGGTCTGTTGGTTTCCATCAGAGAGTCCTGCAATTGCCCCGATTAACCAAGAGCAGATTTCATCCTGCTGACCCTAGGCTGCTGTTCTGGGTGTGTTGATGTGCTTTGGGGCTGAGACCCTTTTTGTTTCCTTGGGGCTCCTCTGCTAACTGTCAGACCCGCCCGTCCGCTGCGGTAGGACCAACTGCCAGGCCCAGTGCACATGGTAGGTTGTCACCGTCTTAGAGGTCAGGGTAGTCCTTTTCCTGCATCTTTCTATATTTCCTTCTTTCAGAAAAAAAGTTCTTTACTGATTATCTTGAACATTGGGCTCTAAGGGAGATAGAAATGAAAAGATCAGTGAGATGTTTTTATTTTGTCAGTGAGAGAGCAGGCTGCCTGTGGCGCCTGAGGCCCAGACTCCCCTTCAGGGGCCTTCCCCTTGCATCTCAGCAGAGACATGGAGTCAGTGCTGCCAGCCTAACTCTTGTCCTTCTCCCACCCCTCCATCCTAAGGGTGAGCTTGTCGGCTACAGACTGTTACATTGTGCACGAGATCTACAATGGGGAGAACGCGCAAGACCAGTTTGAGTATGAGCTGGAACAGGCCCTGGAAGCCCAGTACAAGTACATCGTGATCGAGCCCACTCGCATTGGTGACGAGACCGCCCGCTGGATCACCGTGGGCAACTGTCTGCACAAGACCACTGTGCTGGCAGGCACTGCTTGTCTCTTCACCCCACTGGCACTGCCCTTAGATTACTCCCACTACATCTCCCTACCGGCTGGCGTGCTGAGCCTGGCGTGCTGTACCCTCTATGGAATCTCCTGGCAGTTTGACCCTTGCTGCAAGTACCAAGTGGAGTACGACGCTTATAAACTGTCCCGCCTGCCCCTGCACACACTCACTTCCTCCACCCCTGTGGTGCTGGTCCGGAAGGACGACTTGCACAGAAAGAGACTGCATAACACGATAGCGCTCGCTGCCCTGGTGTACTGTGTAAAGAAGATCTACGAACTCTATGCCGTATGATTTCAGTTAGAACAGGGAGAGAAGCCAACAACCCAGCCCATGGGAGACAACAGAGTATTCAGATTGCACAGTAACATTTTTTTTTGCTCCGTGAGACGGTGGAGTCTGGGAAGCTGTTTGGTTTAATAGTTGTTATTTAAAAAAAAAATAACATCACAAATGTACCAAGGGTTTTTCCAACTCATCACACTAAGATGTGGATTTCTGTAACCCACAAGGGAGTCTGAGACTGCAAGTCTGGGCAGTGGAAAGTTGATGGAAGCCGAGGGGGGTATGAATGTGCTTGGGGTGGGGGTCTTTAAGTATGTTGTTTAACTGTATCATCCAGAGCCAACCAGAAGCTATTGACCATTAAAATGATGAGAATTTCAACTCCAGGTGTCTTCTTTCCATGCCTGCCTGCAGCAGCTGCTGCAGTCTGCCTGTGGTTGGGCACCAGTGAAGCTGCCCTGCTCCTTGGATAGTATGACAAGGCCTAGAGGTCACTGGGTCTCTGGGTTCATGTAGAGAACTAGGGCCTGTGACCTCTTGTCCAGATTCTGACTTAGGAGGACACAAACTAACATCTGCATATTTTTAAAGCACTGAAGCTGTTCCTGATGTGTACTGAGTCCAACCCACTGCCCAAGGCTGAGGGAAGAGCCCTTGAGGAAGACTCTGCAGCACCCTTACCTGCCCATCTGGTGCCCCCATTTCACAGGTGCCGACTCCTCTGCTCCTTCCTCCCCACAACAGGCATAGTATATGCATTACCTTTCATATTCCTCCTACAGCTTTTGGTAAATGGAAAATTATTCCCTCCACAAAGAAGTTGGGCCCCCTGTCTTACAGCAGCTTTAAGGCCTCTGCTCTCAGCCATCCTTGAAGAGTTCCATAGCACTTCGTCTGAAGGGCCCATGTTTCAGAGGCAGCCAGACTATGAGTTTCCACCTACTTTTAAAGGATCAATCTGGAAGATCATACCATGGAGTAATGAAGGGGTACATAAGGCATCAAAGGGGAGACTGGGCTCTTTTTTGCAGGGAGAGATCCAGAGCTTTAAAAAGACTTCAAAAGGGACCTGTGGCTCACCAAGGATGAGAAACTGATTTAAATCTAAGGGCCCTAGAGATAGTAATTCAGTTGAATGCTAGGGGCCAAAATAGTGCTGGGTAAACACGACTGCCTACATGGTAGTCTGGCTGTCTGGATCACGGTAAACTGGTAATGACTGCAGTGCCCACAGCTGCTTGGATGTTTGCTGGTTCCTGGGTGGGCCATGGTGGGTCTTCTGTAGTTGCCCAGATCTGGAGCTGCCTGCAGGTCAGATTTCATGGGGGAGGCGGCTGGAAATAGACAAGCAGTGGCCCTCTCAGGTCAGCGGAGCAGAAGCCCTTACCAGAAACAAGCCAGGTGCACTGAACAAAGTGATTCCAGATTCTGAAATGCCACCTTAGTTCTGCATCCCATGCCAGAGAGGAGGGGACATGGTGTAGACCACAGGGCAGCGTTTTGTGTTCCAGAATTCTGTTTGATCAGTGCCCTTTGTGGTCAGGGAGAGCAACGGCTACACCTGCCAGGTCTGGATGGCCTATCCTGCTGTGGGTGCTGACTCACCTGTTCTGCCACCTTTTACAAAGACGTCACTGACAAGTGGGAATGCTCATGTGTAACATAACACAATGCTCTCGAAGAAACATTAAATAACTGCCAATTGAGGAAAAGCAGAGACCAAGTTAGCTAGGCTTTCCTCTGCAGAGTCTGCATACACGAGTCCGTGTGCTGTTTCAGTGGATGGGTTATGCAGTCAACCTGGTACTGAGCCTTGTTTTAACTGTCCGCCTCTCCAGTTTCAGAGAAGAGCAAGAGCCTAACTCGTCAGGAAATGTAGAGGAGCAGACCCTGGCAGACTTTTTCTCTGTCCTTGTTACAGTCTACTGCCTCCAAAGCAGTGTTCACATCTGGTTCAGCAGCTGTCAGTCCCTGATGAGGAAGGGAAGGGAAGCTCTCCCCTCCTCTCCTCATTGTCTCCTGGGAACCAGTGTGCTCAGGGAGCTGTGCACTCATGCCATCGAATCCTGCGTGAGCTGCTGTCACTCAGCAGAGCAGATGTGCAGTGCTTCTGTCTGGAAAAACTCATTTGGTTTTGTTTTGCAGACTCTGATTTTAGCATGAAGCACAAGATAGCTTGCTTCTGCCCTCAAACCAGTGAAACACCAGGAATCTTGAACAGTAAAGTGGAAAGTACCTTTGAACTTTCTCTGAGGGCATAACTAATTCAGAATCGTGCTTTTCAAGCCTACCCAGCAGAATTCAAGGATGAAAGAGATGAACAGGGAAAACAACTTTTGAGGACAGAAAAGAGAAACTGGAAACCACTACCACTGATGGCAGATGTTCATATTCAAGTGTGGGTTTGGGACTCTACTCCAAGAGCCAAAGGCCAGCCCATTCCGGGGCCAGCTCCCATCTTTGGAGTGCTCCTGTGCAGGGTGCACTCATCCTCAGGAAAGTGCTGCATTGCCATCCACATGGCCACCACTGCAGCAGGCTCCACAAGGCCTTTACCTAAACAGTGCTCTCCAGGGAGGGGCGTGGAACTCCAGAGGCAGACGGCTTCAGGTGTAACATGGACATCAAAGAACACTGCATCACTGGTCCTTTTTAGTCCTCTTCCTTGTCCTTGAGGCCACCAGGAGCATCTGTGTGTGACGAGCACATCTTTCACACATCTGACATTGCCGATCTGCTCACGAGGAGATGGGCTTTAGATGCAGCCTTTGGCAGACAGTGGATTTAGCTAGATTTTAATGGTTCTGTTTGTGTTAAATTATTTTCTGTTTATATGGTACAATACAAAGTTTCTAAAGTTAAAATTTAGAAAGAGTATTTAAAAAATGATAAGTAAACATTCAGTGGTATTTGAATATGACTCAAGTGTCATATGTAGGTTGAGACCCTTTTTGTCCACTCCAAGGTCCACTTCCCAGCCCCTACCTGCAAGTCGGCTCCGAAGGCCACTGTCACAGCTACAAAACCAGCCACCTCAGCAACACAGTTGATGCTGCCTTGATGAAGGAATATGCGTCTTTCTCTTCCATGTCAGGAGGGAGGTATATGGTTTCGGAGGAGAGTGAAGAGCCACTCATCACGTCTATATCCACATTTCAACCATGGGCTCCCAGAATGTTCCGGCCATGCTGGGAGCTGGGATAGGTCACCAGATCTAATCCACTCCTTGTCCTCCTACTTCCAGGAAACTTGAGAGCCTTGAACACCCACACCACAGGCTGCCTTTGGCCATTATTTTGAGTAGCTGTTTAAAATACAAGCTCCATAGGTCCACAATTAGGATGTAATATAAGAACAGTGTAATATGCTAGGAAATTTTTATTCTAATTCAGGGAAGCCTGAACAATGAACCTACAATTTCCACTGTCAGCTTCAATAATGAGAAAAGTTTCATCCTAAAGTTGAGTTTGAAGTTCATTTATTCAATGAACCTCAAGCACATAGTGTTAATAAATCAGAAAGGTGGGCACAGGCATTCTTTCCGGCTACTCTGCCACTGTCACAGCTGACAAATGGGCTGCTTCCATGAGGGAGCAGACACAGCTGTAGAACCCATGCCACCTCGCTGGGTGCCTGAGTCTCAGACTAGAGGACACATCAGATCATGGGGATTTTCCTTTCCCCCTTGGCTGCCGCCGCCTCAGGAAACTCATCTGCTTGGAGTGGTACCTGGTCCTATGGGCTTTGGGTGCGAGTCAACAAGGAAACTGGGGAATTCCTTTTTGGTACTAAAGCTGGTGCCACTTGGGATATGTCATATGAGCCTTTTGCTGTGCTGAATGAGATATTGTAGGTCCCTGGGAATGGATATGAATAATACCATCTTAAACTATAGCCTTCTCCCTTTACTACTGGAAGTGGGCTCTGCCAAAACCAGGTAAGCAAGTGGTCTTGGGTAAGTCAAACATGAAAACAACTGGGTCAGGGTGATGACAGGCTGTCTTCTGATGTCAAGATTGAAACATTTTCTAGGAGCTGGCGGAGGCTAGAATTCCAAGGAGGCATGGTTAGTCTAGTCTATAAGGACTATGACTCTTAATGTTCTATTCATTTATTTCATATTCTCAACATTAAAACCCAGCTCCACATTGACTCCTTAAGTGTTAGCCCACACAGCTGGGAAGACACCTTTTTTTGTCTCCTACTCTCAGCCAGCAGGGGTCTGGCCAGGGTTCTGCAGGACACGTGTACCTCCATCTTTCCCACTTGTGAGACAAATACCAGTAATACCCAGCTCTGTGTGGCACTAGGAGTTCTTGGATTTGTGCTCCCTTCTGGCCCGGGAGGCCATGAGGCTAAAGAAGAGCCCAGGAGCCAGAGTTCGCAGATATATGGCCAAGGAAGGCAACAAGTCAGCCAGGATCACATCTTTCTTTTTCTTCACCACAGCAGCCAGAACATCTTGGGCCACCTCCATAGGCATTCGGCCCTGGGCCGTGGTCTTGTCCATAACTAAAATAAACAAAAGAAACACATGAACTTGGAAGTAAAAGTCCCTGTCTTGAGTTTAACTGCCAAGGAATGTCGTTCAGTAGGCTCACCAGATTTCCCATCATGAAGCTCTTCCCAGTCAGGAGGCAGATTGTATGCCACCATCCCTGACTCTCCTGTACTTCAGGAATGAGGACCCATTCTGTGGGTCAGTGTATGAGTTGGGTAAGAGACATGGGTGGGACACAGGAACAAGGTAGACGGGGTCTCAGCTCAGAGCTGGTGTATAACAAAAGATGAGGACCAGCCCTGGCTGGTGTGGCTCAGTGGACTGTGTGCCAGCCTGTGAACCAAAGGGTCTCTGGTTCGATTCCCAGTCAGAGCACATGCCTGGGTTGCGGGCCAGGTCCCCAGTGGGGGGCCTGCAAGAGGATCCTCAATTGATGTTTCTCTCCCTCTCTTTCTCCCTCCCTTCTCCTATGTCTAAAAACTAAATAAAATATTAAAAAAGAAAAGATGAGGACCAGCCTAAATGAGGTCTCAGAGCTAGCCCCTCACACGACAGCTGAGGAGGGGCTTTCAGACTTAGGCATTTTTGCCTTTTGAAACCACTGACTAAGGATGTTGAACCATCAAATTCAACTTGGGTGGCCTGGCTTAAGTTCTGCAAGGCAGGGGTGAAAGAAGACTATGATACCCATATGCACTACAAGTTCACTGAAATGAAAGTGAAGAAGTGAGTCAGAAGGGATGTCACACTAGGCCGTGTGTTAACTGAATATGGAGCAGGAGAATATCTTTGGTTGGTTTTGGGTGTTAGAGTTGCTCTGGGAGGTTTAGGAGGTGTTAGGCTGGTTAACAGCAACTGATGTTTCTTGTTCCCTAGTAATCTGACAATTTTCCCAACAAAGCAGGACCAATTGGCAGGCATAGAGGAGAGGCCACTATCACCTCTACAGAGAGACCATTACAAACCAATTGTAGACTTCCGCTCAAATAGAGGCATGGTAGACACGCTTGGAACAGAATGAAGAAACAAGAATTCGAAAAAGGAGAGGCTTAGGAACCTCCAGGACGTCTTGAAATGTTCCAACATCCAAATCATAGGGGTACCAGAAGGAGAAGAGGAACAGAAAGAAATTGAAAACTTATTTGAACAAACAATGAAGGAGAACTTCCCCAATCTGGCAAAGGAAATAGACTTCCAGGGAGTCCAGGAAGCTCAGAGCCCCAAAGAAGTTGGACCCAAGGAGGAACACACCAAGGCACATCATAATTACATTACCCAAGATGAAAGATAAGGAGAGAATCTTAAAAGCAGCAAGAGAAAAGGAGACAGTTACCTACAAAGGAGTGCCCATCAGACTGTCAGCTGATTTCTCCAAAGAAACCTTACAGGCAAGAAGGGGCTGCCAAGAAGTATTCCAAGTCATGAAAGGCAAGGACCTACATCCAAGATTACTCTATCCAGCAAAGCTTTCATTTAGAATGGAAGGGCAGATAAAGTGCTTCCCAGATAAGGTCAAGTTCAAGGAGTTCATCATCACTGAGCCCTTATTATATGAAATGTTAAAGGGACTTACCTAAGAAAAAAGATGATCAAAACTATGAGCAGTAAAATGACAACAAACTAACAACTATCAACACCTGAATCTAAAAAGAAAAAAAAGAGTTCAGGAAACAACCAGAACAGAAACAGAATCATAGGTATGGAGATCATTTGGAGGGTTATCAGCAGAGAAGTTGAAGGAGGATAATGGGGGTAAAGGTACAGGGGGATTAAAACAGACGGGGAGGTTAAGAATAGTATGGGAAACGGAGAAGCCAAAGAACTTATATGCATGACCCATGGACATGAACTAAGGGGGAGTATTGTTGGAGGGAAGAGGGGTACCAGGCGGAGGAGGGCAAAGGGGGAAAAACTTGGACAACTATAATAACATAAAATGAAAAACCTTTTTGTAAGTTATCCAAACTGCCTGAATTTCCTACCAGCGTGTGTTCTCATCGTGTTTTTGTTAACACAGAAGAATAAGAGGTTTCTGATTGTTGCTTATTTTTAAATGCCACAGAGGAAATTTTTTAAAAAGATTCTTCTAAGTATAAACAATATAAATATGAATCTCTCTGGATCTGTGCCTCTGTCTGGTTTCTATTGACTTTCCAGTGAGAGAGCAGCTGCCCCACAAGGCCTGGGTAGTCTTGGTTCAGGTCGGGCTGTGGTGGGTATAGGAAGAGGAAGCACTTGGTGAATGGAGAGCACAGGCCCAAGAGATCACATCCAGGGAGACAAAACATAGAGACAGTACTCAAGGGCTAGGCAGGCCCTATTCGAACTTGGGAAGGCAAAGCTGGCTTCCATAGCAATAGCACCCAGGGGTCAAACTACCTGAGAGGCAGAAACTGACTGGTCTCTGCTTGGCCTGCCTGTATCCTGGGGCCAGGCAGTTGGGCCCACTAGTGGTGACTGCAGATCAGCTCCACACTCTCGTTGGCTGAAGCAAGGAGATTCTGAGACTGAGGCACCCAGCCTAATCCCACAGGATTGGGCTTGTTGCTTTGAGTACCTTGAAATCAGTTTTTCTCAAGCTTAGTGGGTGTGGAACCCTTTGGGTCAAGCAACCCATAGTTTCCATAAGGTTTATTCACCTT
Source organism: Macrotus californicus (assembly GCA_007922815.1). NCBI lineage: Eukaryota > Metazoa > Chordata > Mammalia > Chiroptera > Phyllostomidae > Macrotus > Macrotus californicus. The sequence continues at coordinate 32,459 of VMDR010008885.1, forward strand.
AACTTCCCTTTAATTCATTGACAATGGGTTTATTGGAAGCCTGGCAGCCTTTCTGCTTGGGAACTTCCTTTCCAGCCCTCAAAGTCTGGCCAGCAGGGGCCCTGTCCAATCGCTGCAATGGTGGTTAATGGTAAATGATTAGTCAGCATATATATAACTAACATTCATAGGTGTTTTCATTTTAAAAATTATATTCAGATGAATGAGCAAGGAATCATCAGATAAGAGCAGAGTGTCTCACAGTGGCTGACCAACAGCTTTTTATAAAAGAAGAGTCCTGGCTGGTGTGCCTCAGTGGATTGAGCGCCAGCCTGCGAACAAAAGGTCGCTGGCTCGATTCCCATTCAGGGCACATGCCTGGGTTGTGGGCCAGGTCACTGGTTGGGGGTGCACGAGAGGCTATAATCCATGTATCTCTCAAACATCAATGTTTCTATCTTCTTTCTCCCTCCCTTCTCTAAAATGAAATAAAATCTTTAAAAAAAGAAGAGGCCTCACCTCCATATCTGGAGCCGTCAGCTGTGATGGCATTTAGAGAGAGGTTGGTGTGGATATAGCCAGGGCTGATTACCGTCACCTTGATCTCATACTGTTCCATCTCAGCACGAAGACAGTCAAAGAATGCCTGGATCGCGTGTTTGGAGGCTGCATCTGCAAAGGTTGGTGACCAGAGGCAGGTGAGTGTGCTGGTGTGGTATGTGGCCTGGGACAAGACCAAGTATTCATTCCCATTCATGCTCTCTTTTATTTAGAAAACTGGTTTTATAATTTAAGATGATAAAATTACAGTATTATAGCAATGTTCACCTCCTTATTTTAAGAAGTACATTTAGTCCTTGTTTTTAGGAAACACCTGAAGTATTTAAAAGGAAAAGAGCAACATGTCTCCAACTTTCTTCAAATGGTTCAGGAAGGAAAAATTACAAATTTCATATATACATACATGTGCATATATGCATACAGAATATGATAAAGCAGATATGTTTTATGATAAACATGATAAAGATAAAATGTTAACAACTGGGGAATCTGCATGAAGGGTACAATAAGAATTCTTTATATTGTTCCTGCAAGTTCTCTTTAAGTCAGAAATTATTCTACTTTAGGAGACTTCTGGCCAAGAGGGAGGTGTACATAGACACACTGTGCCTCCCTGCACAACCAAAAGTAGAACAACAAATTTAAAAACAAAAAACAAACAGAACTGCCAGAAAATTGAACTGTATGGAAGTCCGACAACCAAGGAGTTAAAGAAACATTCATTCAGACCGGTAGGAGAGGTGGAGGTGGGTAGCAGGGGCAGAGAAGACACAGGCAAGACAGTGGCTGAAGGACTGGGTGGGTGAGGCGGCGGCTGGCAGTCCCACGTTTGTGTGCAGATAAACCAGGAGGAACAACTGGGAAGCAAGAGAGACCATGCAACCCAGGGTTCCAGAGCAGGAAAAGAAAGCCTCAAAACCACTGGCTAAAAACCTGTGGGGGTTGCAGTGGCAGGAAAAACTCCCAGCCTCACAGGAGAGTTCACTGGAGAGACCCACATGGTCCTAGAACATAAACAAACCCACCCACCCAGAAATCAGCACCACAAGGGCCCAAATTGTTTGTTGGTAGCAGGGGAAGTGACTGAAAGTAGTAAAGTGAGATGATTGTCCCCTCTCAGAACTCTCCCCCACATACAGTGCCACAATACAGCAACCTGGGTTGCCCTGCCCTGGCCAACACCTAAGGCTCCGCCCCTTACTACGTAACAGGTGTGCTGAGACAAAAAATATGGCCCAATGAAAGAACAGATCAAAGCTCCAAAACAGAACTAAGTGATGAAGAGATAGCCAACCTATCAGATGCACACTTCAAAACACTGGTAGTCGGGATGCTCACAGAAATGGCTGAGTATGGCCACAAAACAGAGGAAGAAGTGAAGGCTATGCAAAGTGAAATAAAGGGAACTATACAGGGAACCAACACTGATGGGAAGGAAACCAGGACTCAAATGATTTGGAAAAGGAAGAAACATTCAATCAGAACAGAATGAAGAAACAAGAATTCAAAAATATGAGGAGAGGCTTAGGAACCTCTGGGACAATTTTAAACATTCCAATATCCAAATCATAGGGGTACCAGGAGGAAAAGAGGAAGAGCAAGAAATTGAAAACTTATTTGAAAACATAATGAAGGAGAAATTCCCCAATCTGGCAAAGGAAAAAGACTTCCAGGAAGTCCAGGAAGCTCAGAGAGTCCCAAAGAAATTGGACCCAAGGAAGCACACACCAAGGCACATCATAATTACATTACCCAAGATCAGAGAGAAAGAGAGAATCTTAAAAGCAGCAAGAGAAAAGGAGACAGTAACTACAAAGGAGTTCCCATAAGACTATCAGCAGATTTCTCAAAAGAAACTTCACAGGCAAGAAGGGGCTGGAAAGAAGTATTCCAAGTCATGAAAGGCAAGTACCTACATCCAAGATGACTCTATCCAGCAAAGCTATCATTTAGAATGGAAGGGCAGATAAAGTGCTTCCCAGATAAGGTCAAGTTCAAGGAGTTCATCATCACCAAGCCCTTATTATATGAAATGTTAAAGGGACTTATCTAAGAAAAGGAAGTTGATCAAAACTATGAACAGTAAAATGACAACAAACTCACAACTAT